>JACEII010000027.1:2145919-2213446 GCA_014332785.1 Antheraea mylitta | reverse complement strand
GCAACTTCGTTTGCACAAAATTGGTTATCACGCGAAAAAATTGTTTCTTTTTTTTATCGTAGCACGGCAAAATGCATGCACTATGCCTGATGGTAAGCACAGTACAATCCAAAAACAATAGCGACCACCGAGTGACACACTATCCATCGCTGGTCGCCACTATCATGCCGGCCTACAGAAAGCTGGATATGCACAGGCTGATCCCGAAACGCGACGTGCAGATGCAAGTCACTATTACGGATTTTTTCGCCATGTACATGGCGGTTGTGACCCAGTCAGGCTGTAAAGCCCTACCACCCCGCAAATAAAACTGATACCCGATTGCAACCACAACTACCGTTTCTAATTGTGAATCCAAACTATCCACGGATTCACTTAAACATATACCCAGATTACATGTATTCATTTTTTAAATAAACCTAGTACCCATTCGTAGCGTCATCTACCAGGATCAATTAAAATAAAAACTAACCTACATAAAACTGAATAAACATCTCTACCACTTACTTTATCATAACTATCTTCGACTTGTATTAAAACCTTTTTATACTCCATTGTATTAAAGAAAAATATATGAACACCGTATCGAAGCGTCAAACATCCCGCCGAAAACGTCAAATGTCACTTGCTTGAAACTATTCTCTAAGAGTTATAAACTGTTTCAAAAACGTATTTGAAATATATTTCCAATATATTTTTAAAAATAATCTCTGTACCACTCACAACATAGTACCTATCACCTTCAAACCAAGCCAGTTTTATACATCAGGTTCAATCCCTCGGTAAGGATCCCTTGAGTGCGTTGCTTGCGCAATACGGTGACACACAAATATACATCACTGCTACAACACTACACGATCACCCCCACACACGTGAAACACATGAAACACTGAATGATGATGAATGAAACATGTTACACATGAAAGTGGAAGGGTTTACTTTTTTCCTTATCGAACTAAAAAACTCTCAATTTTCCGATAATAAATATATGCAGGAGTTGTTGAGGCGTGTATGCTTGGTATACATATACGTTTCAACAACTCATACATATATGAATAGTTAGCTAGATTAGTTAAGATAGGTCGCGATTTTGCATGCAACAGGCAACAGCCAAGCCGAGGTGTGCCGTGTACCCTTGAACTGGTTGCCTAAATAAAATCGGCTGAGTGCCTTAAGCGCTCGTCTTAGTAGTCCGGTAACTTATATACGTATATAAGTTATTGAAACATGCATGTGTACCAAGCATGCGTGCCTCAACAACTTCTATATGTATTTTGTGTAGGAAAAAATCCTCTAAACTATGTAGGATAGGATAACGAAAAATAAGGGTAGAACTCTTGTGTCACTGTATCGCGTGAGCAGCGTACTCAAGGGCTCCACGCCCAGGGAACAGATCTAGGCTTGAGCCGTTGTCGAGAAGAGCCTAATTTGGTGTACGGGAGCGAAATTTAGTCCCAGACCACGGCGGCGTGATCTGCGGTTATGCGGGCGTGGGTGAGAACACGCTCTGTTTGAAGAGACAGGCTGGTACTGATCGTTCGCTGACGTGATTGAATCAGGAGGGTCGGTAAAAATGTGTCGCGGTCGTCTTCTATACTGCGCAGCGTTGGGTACGGGTTCATCGTTCGCGGCGGATACCACTAACGGGCTGGGATGATTCGCGGCTTTTTCGAAATAACTACCTGTAAGTGATTTTATATACGCTCAGACAGAAAGCATCTCCAGGTCCTGTGGAGATCCTTATTCCGGACGTACCATGGGGCACCGGTGATTTTACGTAGGGCTCAGTTCTGGAGAACCTGCAACTTTTGAATACGATTTTGCGCATGTGCAAAGACCGAACAACTGTACGTCATAATCGGACGGATGCAAGTTTTGTATAAAGTGAGTTTGTCTGGGGGCTATTTTACTCTTATGACAAAGCAAATGATAGAAACGACCTAAGACCATACGGCTTTGTTTCGCACTCTTTCTGTGTGTGAATCGAAATTTAAGTGTTTATCTAAAGTAACACCAAGATATTTCACCTCGCCGGCCCAAGGTATTTCGGCTTTGTATAGCCTGATGGTCGACGACGCATATATTTGAGATGGCGTCAATCCCAAGTCATACGTTTACGTTTATCGTTGTATATGGTGGTCAATAATGTTTAATAAAATGAAATTGGTTCTTTGCTATGAAAAAAAATAATTGATTTGAAATTTATTATTGGAACGAAGTTCCTTACGGCAGGCTTGGAGGAGATAGAGATTTTGCTGCGCGACCGAACTGAAAAAAATGTGATAGTAAAACTGTAACGAAAAGTGCATGGAATAAAACAGTTAAATGAGACGTGCGCAGGCGCGACAGTCGTATACATAAGCGAGTAGTGTATAATATCTTTCTCTTTCTCCTTTTTTGTAATTATTTCTATTTCTATGTAATTTTATGTTGTCAAACAAAAATAAAGAGACATATTTTGTTATTTTAATTGATAATTTGAATTACGATTACATAAAATTGAGCACGATTTTTTTTCCAAATAGTGTCAATTCTACATTAGCCGAAAGAACTTCGTTCCTACCTGGTGTCCCACGACACCACATTCTTTTTTTTATTTATAAAATATATCAGCGGGTATATATATGATTGTTTATAAAAAATGTGTCTAAATGTTTAATTGCGTTTAAAAGTTACTGAAAAAAATGTTCCTAAACTTATTATTGATTAATCATAAATCAAAATGCCTATTAAAAATACAACGTTAACCCGCTACCAAGTGTCCTAAATTCTGTCTATTGATATATTGATAATTTTTGTAGGTGGTAGAGCCACGCTGAAGCTATTACTGGTTTCAGCATGAATGGGTCGGCTCGTTCGGGCTAATACTGCCAGAATACTTACAGAAAACCGACGTCAAATAACAGTGCTTGCATTGTAATGTTTCGTTCGGTCAGTGAGAGTGCCGGAGGTTCCCTTACACTCCCCCATATACAGGTTGGAAACGCACTTACAAATCCCCTGGTGTTGCTAGTGTCTATAGACGGTGGTGGTCACTAAACATCACGTGACTCACCTGTTCGTTTGCCTCTTATGATATAAAAAAATATATATTGATGTATTAAAGAATCAGGTATTCTAAAATTCTTGTTCTTTTAACGTTGCCGGCTCTTGTACTAAGGTGTCGCAAAAACGTCTAGTTACGTTAACTGCAAATTTTTGTTTTTAGTTATTCTGGAGAACTCATTGCGTTTTATGGGACAAAGACTATCCTGGATGTAGTCTTCTAATATTAGTTATCACCGTGTCAAATTTCGTTAAAATTGGTTCAGTACTTTCAGAGTAATTCGGGTTTATATTCTAGACTTTAATCCTTTATCCTGGAGAACCCTTTGCGTTTTATGAGACAAAAAGTATATTTGATGTAATCTCGTAATATTAGTTATCACTATGTCAAGTTTCATCAAGATTGGTTCAGTACTTTCAGAGTGATGCGTGTGCATAGGGACAGACAGACAGACAGACAGACAGACAGACAAAAATTGTAAAAAGATTATTTTTGGCTTCTATATCGATAACATAGTCTACCCTGATTAAAATTTTCAAAAAATATTTAATGTACAGATTTCGACTTGTTACAGTTTTATTATAGTATAGATAAAATGCATTAGAAGTACATTAAATTAATTAAAATATGCACTACTCACACTACTACTCGAATTTTACACAACATATACATACATGTAAATATAAAAGACATTTTGACAGCCGTCAATAATTACGAAGTACAAAAGAGGTTATGAAGGAGGTTGCTATGCTCGACTGTATGTATTTTTTAACTCTTACGTTCCAATTATCATTTTTCATCCTACATTCAACAATGATATTATAAAATATAACTATTATTGTAATGTTTATTACTTTTTATGGTAAACTCACTTCAAATGATGAATTAATAAATAAATGAGCCAAATAATACCTTCTATAATCAAAATAAGAATTTTGTTCATAAAAGTAATCCATGACTTAGACCTTCGCGGTTACAATGTTGCAATTCAGCCTCATGTATCAACAAAAAAGAATTTATTTTCAAAAGCTAATGGCAGTATTAAAAACATCTTTTTCTTGGTTCCACCATTTGATTGTATTGAGCATCCAATACTTTTCCAAACGATGATAATTGACAAATCACTATTTCTCATTATGAACAGACTACATTTAATTCAATATCACCCAGAAATACCACCCACCCATGGTGTCGTGTAAAATTAATTGAAAATTGTGTCATGAGTTGCGATAAATTTCTTTATTTTCGGAAAGTTATATTTGCTTAAAATTTGAGACCTGTATACCAACGTGGTTTTTGTTTCAAATTTATAATTAATGTCAATGTTCATTTACACATTTTTTTTAATGATTATATAACTAAAGATCATGGCAAATAACTGAGTAGCCATGATGAAAACCTTTGATTATAAATTAATTATAAATATTATAAACTTTACAAAATCAATTAACTATGGTCGAATGTCGACCACTGGGCGCCCACTAGTTACTGTTATTATGTTTGTAATAAGTCGTCCGAAAAAATAAAGAGTTGATTTAAAAAATCTCTTTTTTTTTCTTTTTTTTTCGAAATGTCTAAGCTATTGACCCAGCAAGGTCTTAACAGCTTCACCGGACTACGTAAAAAATCTCCATATAAGAAAAAACAAGTGAGTGAGTGATCCAGAAAACATTTTATGAGTGTTCAAAAATATTGTCAAAATTGATAGATTATTGTTATTCAGTTGCCATTCTATTTAATATAGCTAGATTTTAGAAAGACCATTTTATATTAAAAATAGATATAAATTTATTACCTACGCTGTCTATATTGGGGTATAACATTTAAATCAATCTTAGCAAGTATAATTGTGTTGATTTCACATTATAGCTCCCAGACATTTTTGAGTAAAATATTACTTATATCTGCGTTATTCCATGAAATTAATAAGAAAATTTTAAAACTAAATCATGCAATCACATTGATTTATTTTACATTAACTTATTGTATATGACACGTTTATAAAAAATAAGATAAATGTAACACAACAGATAATGATATTAGTTAAAACATATAGAAATTGTCGAAACGTGTCCACCGGTCTGTTTAGTTACAATAAACGTGACTACAAATGGATTTATGTCACAAACCGTGACACTTAAATGCAACATAGAATATAAAATAATGTAGACTCGTCAAATGTATTCCAAAATTACTTAATATCACACTAGCTAATCCCCTAACTTCATCAATACACTGCAAACTTTTACTCCCACAGTTTGGGAATGGATTTCCATGAGTAACTTTAAAGGTTTATAAATAGTACTACTCAATTAGTTTTTCCGCCTTGTTTTTGTACTTTCTACTCTATATACTTAATATTTTCATTGTGTGATATTTGTAATTATTTAAGTTTATATTGTGTTTATCTTTTTAATGTTTACATTTTAATTTGTCTACCACATACTATGGCAGCTTGTAAAGACTAATGTGCCTGTAGATTGTTTATATGTAGTATCAATCCATGTGTGGTATATTGGTTACTAGCTGTCCTTAAATAAATAGAAAGTATATCACAAGCATGATAATGCCTGTTTGTTGATCAGTTAGTTTTTTTAGCACAGCAAAGCAACAGCATTTTTCCAGGTAATTAACATAGCATAGTTGTAGAAACTCACATTAACATGCTAGACTATAGAGTTTTTTCCAACGAAGATATGGGCATAAGTACGTCAGCCTAAATCCACAGCAACAACTACTACAAAAGTTCAGGCTTCCTCACAGTATCTTCCTTCACCGTCAGTTGATACTGTTACTAATTTAAATTAGTACCTAAATGTACATGAATTCCGAAAAAATCGGTGATATATTCCAGGGTTCGAATCTGCGGATATCGAATTGACATTCTACGATTCCATTATATTTCGTTACATGATCGTATTGTAAAAGTTATATTCCGTTTCATTTTATTTATTAGTACAGCCGTGCAAAGCCGGGCGGGATAATTAATTCATAATAAAGCCTTCCCGATAATCGTGTCCAAATGTAAAATACACCATAGTGTCATACTTAACTCTGTTGCGTTCCTTGATCAACCAGCGTATGTCCAGTAATCAAGTAAGTGTTCATATGTACTAGATCTACCATACACATAATAATTAAGCCGTTACAGTGTATCTCTTTGGTTGATCACGTTTTGGAATGCACCAGTGTTTGTCCAGTTTCTCAGAGGGTCCATTATCGATCCATCGTTGAAATTTCTTATAAGAATGCTCATAAAATATATATAACAACTAAACCCAAACAGATACGTAGACATACACACAAATACGTACGTTTAACGCGTAACAATAAAAAATCCTTTCCTTCCAAAAAAAACACTCAGAGTATCAATATGCAGCACTGATACATGAACCAGAGACTTAGCGTAGTCAGGCACTATCTTATAAACCCTTGCCATTGAGTCAGAGCTTTTAATAAAGAAAAATATGATAAAACCATAAAATGATGGTAGAGCTCTTGTTAGCCCACTTGGTTATTTACTACCCTCAACATGAAAACTTGTGGCCAACCACTTATATGCGTGTTTCGGCATCTGTACTAGGGAGTCAGTTTCTCTCTATGCTTAGCCTGAGCTTGTGATCAAACACTACGTATAAGAGAGGTTGTGATCAAATGCAACACGCAAGTGAGATTGTGATCAAACGCTACGTGTAAGAGACGTTATGATCAAACGCAACATGCAGGTGAGATTATGACCAAACGCTGCATGTAAAAGAGATTGTAATCAAAAACTACGTGTAAAAGAGGTTGTGATCAAACGTTAAAATGTATATATTTTTTAATCACACAGGTTAAACTAATCACTACATATTATAAAACAAAGTCCTCTGCCACGTCTGTCTGTCTGTTCGCAATAAACTTAAAAACTACTAAACAGACTTTCGTGTTGTTTTCATTAGTAGATAAAGTGATTCATGGGGTATAATTAATTATATAATATGTCGGAGTATATTTTTTTTTTTCAGAACGGGATAACGTCCGCCGCTAGAAAATTAATATAAAAAATAAAAACAATAAAAATATGTATTCGCGATAAACGACTATTTTTATATGACAGTAATAAATTTTACTCCCGAGTTAATTTCCGCGATCATAAAAACCCATAATTTTACGTCTTTCGCAGAGCTTGTCACATAAAAGAATAAAATTGAGAGAGGACTGAAAAAGTAATAAAATAAAAATACATAAATTTATTTTGCGTAAACGAATTTTTTTATGGAACTCCATTAAAAAATTGAGAGATCCTTACGTATACTAATCTATACATATAATAAAAAGCTAACGGCACCAAATCTACACATTATTTATTTTAAAGAAAAAATACTTCGATGGGGTTTAGAAACAATGACAGAACGCATTTCCATAGTTTTTTTAAATCTTTGATGTGGAACATCTATAGGTGGAGGGTAAACCTGATTGTTAGCGTAGCGACGCAAAGACTATCTTTACACTATTAACGAAATATTCGAAAACATTTGCGACCCTGTTTATTCATATAATATTAGAAGTTCATATAATGTTATAAGATTCAAACTGTTTTGTAGGCCAGTCGTTCTTCTAGTGTTAGGCGGCATACGCCCTTTGATAAATACAGTCAAATATACTGCGCCTGCGCCTAATTCAAGTTTGATATTTTGTATTTAATAAAAATGAATATTTATGTTATAAAATAAATAAACAGTTATTATTTTATGAAGTAAATTTGTAAATTTGTCATCTGTTCTTTTATTTAATGCACATCACTTACACAAAACAATTTCGATGTTTCACATCTACCAGGTGTCCCGTGACGTCTTCATTTTTTGCAATGAGGATTATGACATATTCATGATTGTCGTCAAATGGTGAAATATTAAATACAAAACATAACATATACTTATCTCATTTTCTATAAGAGGAAACCCAATTCGTTATTTCCCTCACGGGAGTCATTATTACAAGCAAATTAACAACATAGAATTAATCATGTATGTTGTTACATTCACTTTTCACTCTAAAGCGGTCTACATCGTAATAAAATTCTCATTAATCTCAATTGACTACAAGAATCGGTTAAGTGCAAGTCGAAATTACGCACAGTGGGTTCTGTTTAACCACATATTGAATTTATGGAATGAAGTTAAAAAAACCTTGTGGTTATTCCATTCAGAAAGTGTGCAACACTTTTCCTTTACTTATCTGATGCAATGTAACAGTATACGTACTAAAGAAAGTAATTGACAATGCGTACTGTTACATGAAGCGATTCAATTAATTCCCTATTAGTAGCATCCTACCAAATTTGGATACAAGACCATGGTCATAAGCAACACGGACTACTAAATATTACGTGACCTGCATACCTGTTTAATACTTCATAAGACAAAAGCAAATTCAGAGTTTAAATCTGACTATTTTATATTCGAGTATTCTTCTACTTCCACGGCTACAACTATATAAAATAAAACGTTCAATAAATCCTTTTTTATATAATGAAATAGAATGGTAACTGAACAGTAGCAATCCATCAACCACTTCAATATTTTTGAACACAACAAAATGTCTTCTGAATCACTTACTCATCTACATATCAATCAATTCATTTCTGTCAACATTCTTGTAGGTCTTCTACTGTCTCACTCACACTTTTTATAGAGAGATTTTCTACCTCAAATGTTACACTTTGCCGTATGATTTTTCAAACTTTATTTTTCATAACATTCTTGAACTTACAATTACACACACAAAAAGAAACATTTAGTCAAGTGTATTTATATACATTCGTTAATTAATTTTTATCTATATGAATTAACAAACTTTTTATATATTACATATTTACAACATAGCAACACATTCTGTGAAATTATATTATTAGAAAGAAAGAAAATGTTTATTGTTGGAACAATACAAAAACTTAAATTAAACAAACTAATTAAACAAAATATAGTGAAATACATGTTAAAAAATTAAGAAAAAATAAAGCCCAACAATTGACAAGCCCATTCAGCCATATGTGCAGTACAGCAGTAGTACCACAACGCTGATTTTCGATGGGAGGCATTGTGATGATAAGCGGACGTTCAGTCGGTTATGATTAATATTAGTACCATAATAACAAGTAACACAGACATACATAACATGTCACAGATATTCACGTTAAATAGACATAGGTATAGCTACTGTAACTACAGATATCAAGACCAAGCTAATATAATTTTCGGAAGACAAATACACACCAATGAAACAGAACATAAATAGACCTGCGAGAATAGATTTTACGTTAGTATAATTATTGAGTTTGAAGTTGCAATAGATAAAGCTTATATGAGTATTTAAAGGTAATTCTACTATTTTTGGATCGATACGGTGGTGGAATATTGTTCCAACAACGAGTGGCGGCATTACTACCTACTTATTATGGTTGAAAGATTAGAACTTTTAAATGTAGGCTTTATTTGCTATGAACGGAACCCTAAAAGTATCTAGACATAACGTCAGACGAGTGTACACGGTAGATACGAAATTTGAATGTTGTATTTATGAACAAACACGTGGTTTTTAATTATTAATTGTATTAAGATTAATTATTCACTAAATTTTAATCTATTCTTAAATATAAACCAAGGACAACAAATCCCTTAATTATCAACAAAGAAAATTCTCTAGAATAAAGCTTTTATTGGAAGTTCTTTGTACATTTTGTATTCACTTTTTTCCTCAAGAAGTCCAAATAACTATTCTGTTATTGCACATACATATGTTTTGGAAAGTAACCTTATACCACATAAACTCGTCACAGTGTCTCTCTTTCATCATTCAGTGTCTATTCAGTGGCTGAGTGGTTTACAGACAACAGCCACCACTGTTGATGTATTATATATCTTTGAATGATTACCGTTTTTAGGTTGCACTATGCTTACAATAAGTTACTGTCGAGTCAATTTATCTCGCTTCGATACAAAACAATGTTTTGTTAACCCTAATTTAGGAAAACGTTATAGGAAGTTTTATCATATTATTATGATTGAAATTATACTTGTTTTGGTGTGTTGGGGAAAAATTATGAGAGCAAATTTTTAGGATACGCGCACACCGTCACGAAAAACCGACACCCTGAAGTTATTATGATGCGCGCGCACACCGTCATGAAAAACCGACACCCTGAAGTGTAGCTATATTCAACATTTTGTATCTTTGTATTTGTCTTTCAATGAATTCAATACCTTTTTTCTATTGTTAGTGTCGTTTTTTCCACAAACGTAGAATAAGGCAAAATATAACATTTTTGAGAAGATTTTTATCTTGTTACGCCAAAAAAGTATAACTTCTAACGTGTGTACATAAATACACACTCACTTTTTTTTGTATTATGATATTATTGTAAAATGTTACAATACAAATGATTAAACAAAGGAGTAATATATTTAATTGCATTCAACCAAGGTAACACAACCGGGCGTAAAATATGCATGGTATGTTAAAAGGTTAGCATAATAATTGTTCCTTACCTAATGATTATATAAGAAACAGGTACAAAATTTTTAAATAATACGTAGCAATTAGCTTTTGTCGACATGTTTGTTCCATTTAATTTTACTAAAGAATGCATAAATTGGCCATCGACTATTATAGTTAAAAGTATTCATTAACAGATATACCTTTTTTAATATTTTTTTAATTTTCTTGGTTGTAGGGCATAATACTCTTTGTTATGTCATGTTACTACAATTAACGCAAGAAATTACACGAATTTATAAAAAAATGCCGTAATGCAACGTATTTCGGCATATAACTTTATGAATGTAAGATGTTTTATGAATTCAAAATTCTAGAAATAACTTTGTATAAAATGTGGTTTTATTGTAAACCTAGTATTTTTTTTTCTCGCTACGCTATTGACCTAGCAAGGTCTTAACAGCTTCACCGAACTACAATGTAAACCTAGTACTTTAAGAGTGATGCGTGTTCATACAAACAGACAGACATCCCTAAAAAGTATTGACATAGATTAACCTTCTTATTGTGTGTATAGATACTTAATACGCATCCAGTGATTTATATTTTCTTGACGTGGAAAAGTGGGGTAAGCTGTATATTTGCTTGTACTTTTTCCTCTGTATGTAAAATACATTTTTAAATAATTCAACAATGCATTTGCCATGCCGAGTATTAGCTAGTTACTAAACATTCTTACCTGACTACCGGCAAATACTCAGAAATATGAATCTGTCGTTTAAACAAACCCGAATATGACGGTACTCAAAACAATTTTCTTATTTATTCTATCGTAATAATATCGACGGAACTATTATTAAAATAATTAGGGTCTCTGTTATTTGTAGCAAATTATTCCTAGTCCATTTTTTATGGTAACTATGAGATAAAATAGAATTTTATGCTCAATTGATTGTTCAGTATTGATATTTTTTCTCGAGATGAATTTCTTAATTTATAATATATTGTGATATAAGTAATTCACTTTTTTTAATCCGTAAGAGAAAAAAAATGTTGAAACTTTAATAAAAAAAAGTGCATTTTCCTATAGTCACTTGTGTAACTCAGGTCGCGCTGATAAAAAGGTAAGCATTTCTTGGAGTTCGGAAAAATCAAAATATAGAAATTAATATTCTAGCGCCATGTGGCAGCGAGTTATAATAAAATGGATAGTGTAAAGATCTTCTTCAATTTCGCAACGTACTAAATTTCAATCAAACGGTGTTGTAGTCGATCAATCTCAGATATATGTACATACAAATATTCATTTTTATATATACAAACTAAAAACGATCCGCAATCCGCATCGAGTTCTGACGAGTTCAGTGTACTAAGAGCATCATGACTATTTTCTGTATTTTGATAATATTTTTACGCTTTGACATTTACAATTCATCTAAAGCAGTATTAGTAGACATAATTTTGATGTGAAACATCTATAGGCGGAGGGTAAGATAAGGGTCATTTTTAGCGTTGCGACGCTAAGTTGAACATTGCACTATTTCCGTAATACTCAATAACATTTGCAACCCCTATCTGTATAAACATAAGATTCAATCTGTTATGTCGGCCACTCGTTCTTACTATTGTTATGCGGCACACACGGACGACTTACCATCCTTTGATAAATGAAGCCAAACACACCGAGCATCGGCATAGTTAAATTTTTGTATTTTATATTTAATAAAAATTAATGTCTATGCAATAAAATAAATAAGCAGTCATTATTTTATAGAACAAATTTGTAATGATTTATCTTTTCATAATGCCAGAATTTCTGTCGTACTCTGTTCTTTTATGCATATAAATTATACAAAACAACTTTAATGTTTCACATCTGCCAGGCGTCCCGTGACGAGTCCATTTTTTATATTTATTAAATGTTTAAAAATACTGAGATATGGAATTCCATAAGAATTAATACTATATTCGTCAAAATGACGTCGTAAATAATATAATATTTTTTCATTATATTTCGAAGATCGAAATAATTATTGTGCGTTATCTTTAAGTGATAAATTTGTACCATCAAGTTGTGGACTTTTCTTAGGTATTGTCTAAATCATAAAGATGGAATAAAAGTATTAAAATCCGTTACGTAGCTTAAAGGACGAGTTAAAAGGAGATAAGCGATTTCATTTTATACTATTTTTAAAAATGAACGATGTAGTGAAATTGAAGTAATTTTCAAAATTGTAGCAGTACTTCGGTAGATGTCCTTCAACAAAATATCTGTAAAATGTCTATGGCAGATACATATTACAGAATTTGACATATTTTATTTTTGGCAGCGAAAATTCTTGTAGATGATTACTGCTATTGTCAACTAAATCATGATATTACAAGTTTCTTGCTATCATTTCAATGAACTAACAAGGCGGTGGCCATCTTGTTAGAACTTTCCAGGGAGTTTTTATGGCAATTCGGAATCCATGCACCGTGGAATTATTTCTACTTCACTTGTGAACAATATCCAAACTATATTACGTAAAATACCACCAATATTAAAAAATATAGAGCCAAACAACACAAGATTACGAACAAAATATAAGAGATGACAACATGACCACGACATGACATTCCATGATCCCGCCAAAAGCTATATTAAATTATCATGAAATCATCAAATTACGGACTGTAGAGTCATACATAGGTAACTGTTATTGTGTAAAAACAATAAATTGCATGGAATGAATTACTTTGTAATTTCGCATCTTTTTACGATTTGAAATCAGACTCTCAAATTTTTGAATGCACGTAATCATAATTACATAGTTTAAACAATTAATTACTCCCACACTATTAATTAGATTTATTGTTTAATTTTTTAACACTTAGATAAGCTTCCTAATTAAATGACATAATTAAACACGTGGCTATTATACAGCTTATAAAAACTTCATTAATTATACAAACAGAATTAATTATAAGGGACTCTGTTCGAAGTAAAGGTTTCTTGATTATTTAATTAATTGTTCTGTTATCCTATGTAAAGCATTCAAGAAATATGTTACAAAATAAAAACTAGCGTCCGGTTAGGAATGTTTCAATATAGTTATTATTAAATTTTAAAATAATTAAAGAATATGTATATATAAAACGTATAAGTCTTAATACGGTGAATCGATTTAAACGTTATTCCTTAATATACTGTTGTGTTGTTTAGTTAGTTGTGTTGTTAATGTTAGTTTAAATCCTGAGATGAGACTAGACTTTCGCAGAAATAAAACATCTTAATAAAACTGTAGCAAAAAGACAAGGTATTTTATACTCCCACTTGGTTATTAATGATCGTATAGTGTAAAATCTTTTAAAGGATCTATTAATTGTGTTTTAGCGGTGTACTTGAGAGCATAGTATTCTAAGTTTAGCGAATAATTATTATGAAGGGAGATTGCAATTAAACCTATGAAATATACCTAAATGATATTATCGAGTTTTTACACCTTGTACTTGAAAGTATTTATCGTGACATTTTTATTTATATTTAACTGTAGACTGCCCTTTAACCCTCGAGGATAAGTAACGTATAATATTGCAGAGAGTTACAACTCTTTATAGAATATCCGGGACTTATAGACACATATGTCTTGTAAAGAACGATATATTTTGTCACTTGATGCTAAATATCCATAAATGTAAGAAATAAACGATTTATAGACACGGACATATATATTGCCGCTGGCTATGCAGCATCCGTGCCTATAAGACTCGGACAGCGTGTTGACACAGGCAAAAAGCGCTCGCCATGGAGTATCCGTGTCCGTAAGACTCCGACGGCGTGTTGACACAGGTAAACAACACTCGTCATGGAATATCCGTGTCCGTAAGGCTCGGACAACGTGTTGACACAGACAAACAGCGCTCGCCATGGAGTATCCCTATCCGTAAGACTCGTACAGCGTGTTGACACAGGCAAACAGCGCTCGCCATGGAATATCCGTGTCCGTGACACTCGGACAGTGTGTTGAAACAGGCAAACAGTGCTTGCCATGGAATATTCGTGTCCGTAAGACTCGAACAGCGTGTCGACACAGGCAAACAGCACTCGCCGTGGAATATCCGTGTCCGTAAGACCCGGACAGCGTGTTGACACAGGCAAACAACACTCACCATGGAATATTCGCGTCCGTAAGGCTCGGACAGCTTGTTGACACAGGCAAACAGCGCTCGTCATGAAATATCCATGGCCTTAAGACTCGTACAGCGTGTTGGAACAGGCAAACAGTGCTCGCCATGAAATATCCGTATCCGTAAGACATGCATAAAAAACCGCTTGCCACGGAATATCCGCGCTTGTAAGACGCGGGCTACTTGTAGATAACTAGACACTTTGTCGCTAGTCACGAAGTATCCATGCCTGTGAGGAATGGACGATTTATAGATACTAATAAATGTTGCTATCTATACCCTAGGAAGAATTCATATATTACACATACAGAGATGCTGGCACTTATCACGAAAATTTTCTTTACTGAACTTAGTGATATCAATTTTTACTTAAATTTATTGACCAGCTAGCCTTTGCCTGTGGGCTCGCTCGCCTTATTATAGGATTGACTTATCGAACTTATCCCTGAGGAACATTACTTTTTTCTATTTCATCCTATGTGCTTTTTTGTACAACTCACAACGTGTATGCAAAATGTAATGATGATCGGTTCAGTAATTAAGACGTGAAACCCTAACAAAGAAATAAACACACTTTCGTATGTATTATATTAGTTAGGATATTGAGGTGAGGTAAATGAATTTTGATGATTTGTTGATCAAAACACTTAACTGGGAATATTAGAAAGAACTCTTTTATAATGCTAGCTATGTTTTATCATGTAATTAGCTGATACCCACAACTTCGTCGTCGTCGTTCAATTATTTTATTATATCTCAAAAGGATTAGGCAGCGTACTCGACGAAAGTTCCCAGGTGGCTTGATTTTTTCCAACACTTATAACAATTATTGTTATGTTTCAACCAATATACAAAAAATCTTGACAAATGATATACCTAAACCTTCCTCGTGAATCACTCTATTTATTAATGAAGATCGCATGAAGATCCGTTCAATCGTATTTGAGTTTAACGCGAACAGACAGACAAACAGACGCAACGGAGGACTCTGTTTTATAATACATAGTGATAGTTCGCGGTTACACGCGTGTTCAATTTAGCATATACGTGTATAAAATAACTCGTCTCGTTTGCATTTGTAGACGTTTATGATTAGTGTTTCGTAGAGTTGCAACGTAACGTAATAAGCCAAAAATACATTTCTTGATCAAAACGGGCTATGTGATGAAAAAAAATCTATATCGGAATGATCATTTCTGAGATTTTAAAATCTAATCAATTTATTTATCGACCTTCAATATACCGACATCCATTTATATACTTATATAAGTATAGATTTAAGTTGTCTGTGAAGCTAATTAACCTTTTTTATACAAGTCATAGTATATAATTTGTCCAAAATTGTCTAGGAAATTGATACAATTATCTAGAAGTTGACGTGTCTAGTCTATTAGATATTGTTATATTTGTAACGCAATGAATTATTTAGTTATGTAAATCTATTTTTTACTAAGAACGCATTTACGTAAGTCGGTGTATGCAAATATGTTGATAGATTTCATTGAGTTTATTTAGATTTTGCATTTAATAATTTAATTTAATAGATTGAGAACTTCTTTAGACTCGTAGCTCATCATACGTTTCATTGATTGATAGAATAAAAAAAAATGTATATAATTGTTGCTAGGAGTGCCAGTAATAATTACAATGAACAAATTCTGAAATTTAAATATTGTCATTCACATAGTGTGAATTAATATGAAAATTCAAATGAGAACACATTTATTTTATTGTTTTGGATTTTAACTCCTGTCGGCAGTCCATACTGTCTAGACTTTTTTTAAATTAGAATATGCATATTCTCGAGAGTTTTCCATTTGAATGTCAAAATACTTTGGTCTCTTATTATGGTTATATAGAGATGTATTCCTTCGAAATGACACGATTAACGCACAACATTAAAACCAATACCAATTGATTGTACTCGGACCTATCTCATTAATTTAAACATTTTCATAAGTTATTATAAAACTTAATAATAACATCGGACCTTAGATCTCGAAGATTCACCAGGAATCTCAAAATCGAATAATAAACGTGTAGTGATTAAAATATTGGTAGCTTTATAACAATCTAAGGTCAAAGATATTTTAATGCATTTATAGGGATTTTTTTGGAGTCTGGTATATTTGTTTACAAAAGTCTAATTGTCTTTACAGCTCGCGGACGAGTTGCCGGAGCAGCTGGCAACACTGAGCCTTCGGCCACGTGTTATGACGCAACCCTCATACACGATACAAAGACTCAGCGTAGCCGACAAAGATCTCGTGCTCAAGTTCCTTCGAAGGTATTAACTAAACTTCGTGTCTAAATAATAATTTATATTTATACAATTCTTATTTAGTAACTGTATTATACACAAATATTACCTACTACCTGTACCCGCGACTCCGTCTGCGTGGAACTTAATGTACCAAAACAATGACTTTGTAATATCATCTGAATATATTAAATCCATTTACTTATTTACTTACTTGTCATTAAAATGACAATAACTTTTGATAGAGTGAACCGATTTTAATAAACCCAAGACTAAACGTTACTAGATTCTAATAGGTTTAGTTTTATTGCACGATTGTGACACACTTCGAACTGTAGACATTTTTTAGTCTTAGATTCATATAAATTAATTGCAATTGTGTAATATTATCTTATAATAAAATTGCATTATATTATTTCTTACGGATGCACCCCACATAATAATAAATATTGTTTTTAGTGGAACGATATATATCTTTTTTGTTGAAATAATTAGAAACGTTTCTTAAGATATTATTTTTTACGTAACAGTAAGTTATAATTAACTGAATTAAGCTAAAAACACTAATGAGTTCAGAAACCTAATATCTCCTAACAATCTCAATTAATGGTAAAAGCTAATTATTTTTCATTTTACATATAATTTATCTTTATTATGCGACTAAGATAAATGTAAAAATCTTTACATAGTATAAAATGAAGTCGCTTCCGCCGTCTGTTCCCTTAGATATTTTAAATTATTCAAGAGATTTTAATACAGTTTTCAGTAATAAATAGAGTGATTCAAGCGGAAGGTTCATATGTACAATACATACATATTATAATACAGAAAAGAAAACAAATTCAAAGATATGTAATGTGATGTCGTAAGAAACATATTTTTGTAAGCTTAAATCGGAAACGCCTAGCTAAAACCCTAGGAAATAGATCAAATTAATGTACTACGGAATTGTATATCGTAAAAAGATCGATAAAAAAGTCCGTGATGGTATATATTTATCTCTAAAGGATAACCCGCAGTAACCATTTTTAAATTTTTAACCGACTTCATAAAAGGAGGTTCTCAATTAGATTATATTTTCCTTTTATGTTTGTTACCTCATAGCCTTGGACTGGGTAAACCGATTTTGATGATTCTTTTTTATTTCAAAGCTGGTACTTTCTATATAACTCAGGTCTGTGGGTAAATTTCGTTCCTGCACACTAGATTAGGCCCCACTCGGTAGCGGCTCATGCCTAGGTCCGTTCTCTCGGCGTGGAGCCCTTGAGTGCGCTGCTCGCGCGATAAATCACTGCATCAACATTACACAGATCACCCCCACGCATTGCCGTGCACCCTTGAGCTAGTTGTCAAATAAAATCGGCTGAGTGCTCTAAGCGCTCGCCTTAGTAGTCTGGTGAGACTCTTAAGACCTTGCTAGGTCAGTAGGATAGTCAGTTCGAGGGAAAAAAAACCAATAACTCAATATCGCGCCAACCGATTATTTTATTGGAACAGATGTATTTCAAGGGTAATTTGATGAGAATTTGGTTGGGTTCTGATTATGGGATTCGTGACAAAGTAACAAAACTCTTCAATTCTTAGGAGCCTGTGCACGTATGTTTGCTGCTGTATTGCAACATGATGCAAGCATTGTCATTGCATTACTTAAGATGCATTATGACGTGTGAAGTGCGATGGTAAGTGAGTTGGTAGTTAAACTTTAGAATCAAAAAGTACATTTTCAAAAAAAAAAATAACGGACTTCAATATCAATCAAAAACCTATAAAGCACTAAGAAGCTGAAAAGAAATAGTTTATTAAATTAACCAAATTAAATAAAACATATGGATATGTGCGCTATCTAGAGATGTATTGGAAGTCGGTGCCAACGTTACACGTGACGGTAACTCTCTTATCTCTTCTGATTATAGAACATTTTATATTTTTCTAGATATTCGAAGATTTTTTTACTATTCATGAGTTATTAATAAAAATATTTATCCTAATTAGATTCTTCTTCCGCGATGAGCCCATGAACTTAGCAGTTAACTTACTGGAGACGCCTGAATCGAGATGTATGGAGTTAGAGGATTATGCCTCCACTACCCTAGACGAAGGAGTTTCTGTGGCAGCTGTAGATGAGAACGGTGACTTTGTGGGAGTCATCATTAATGGAATCGTAAAACGAGAGGTATGCCTCATATCTTAAAATGAAATATTAATTAAAATAAACTCTATCTTAAAATGAAATAGAGTTTATTTTAATTAATCATCATTATTATAATCACATATTTATATTTATTGAACAGACTTCTTAGCTTTATAATCACAAATCACGTAATAGAACAGTAATAAAAAGTTTTTCGTACTTAAATATATATTATGATGAATATTTTGTTAACTATATATGTATTTATTATGTGAAATATGTTGGTTTAGTGAATGACTTACTCATGTGTGCCAGAAATGTCGTAGAGGCGGATATAACGCCATCTTTCATTCAGCAATATCAATAAATACGTTTTGTTTGAAATACGAACGACCTTTGATTAATTTAAATATTGTAAATACAAAATTAATAAAATAAAATAAAAATAAAATAAGAATAAAAATGGGCGTGTGGGATTACGAAAGTGAAAATTTGAAGAAATACACATTTTTTGATGGCAAATAAAAAAAAAGAAAAATTGGGAAAAAAAAAATTGGTTAGAGACATCATAAACACATAGAGATATGAAATATACTTACTATACAACCTATACAACCTATTCTCATACTTACCAAATATGCATTTAAAATGTCATAAAAATCGGTCCAACCGTTTCGGAGGAGTTCTGCTAGTAACCACGTTATACGAGATTCTTATAGATTTCAGCGTTTCAACACAATCTCTTTTTATGTTAAATGACAACGTTGTCTTAAATGGTATACACGCCAAACTTAGAAGGGACTGGCTCTCAAGTGGAGCTGCTGGAACACAGCAACAGATGCTTTGTGACAGATTCTATACTTGAGGGTAGTAGCTAGCTAGGCGGACTTAAGAAACACTACAACCAAGCTATGGTTCCAGATTTCTATCTTCAAGCTCTGACTCAGTTGCAAGAATTCGAAACGATCTCTATTGACGTTTTACATTATCACCTAAGCCATCGTTACTTCTTCATGTCTCGGTGATAAAACTGTCCTTGGTCTTGTTTTCTACACTTTAAATTGCTTACTTATTTCTCTTTTTTTTTAACGTGGGGAAATACACCAACCTCCCGCGGGAGAGGGTGGGTTATGTCCGAGTCGCACGAACTAAAACCCCACGGGGTACCGTCTGACTGTAGTATTGGCGCGGCAAGGGATCGATCTATGCTTTTCCCCTTGGAGTGCCGCCCCAACGGTCCGCCTGGAAAGTGACCGCCGGACTCCTACCTTACTTATTTCTCTTCTTACTTTGACTTATTTCAACGTGATGTTCAAACACTTAACGTTCTAAAATTTAAAAAAATCTTAACATTGTGTCTCTCATCACTAAGTTTATAGGTACCGACATTATTATATGGATGGACTAAAATTCACTCCTTAAAAGTCTGTGCCATAAATGGAAGTAACTTAATGAATTAATAATGTCGTGTCTTGTACTTCCGCGCAGGTGTTCACTTTTGTAATCGACGGTTTGATTTACAAATGGCAATGGGCAGACTAATATATATTAATAAATATATAGTTCTGTATATACATTCAGTTTTTTCCAAATTCTGTGATACATATAAATTATAAATCTCGAGTATGACGCTAAAAAAATAACATATCAGGCTTTGATTCAAAAACGGCTTGAGCGATTTTTATGAAGTGTTGTGTACGGAAAGATTATTTAATATCTTATCTGATAACAATAGGAATAGAAAAAATTTTTTGGTTATTTTTAATATAAATAAATTATCAGTAAAATTTTCTAATTATACAAAAAAATACTAAAAATTAACATTATATTTTGATTGAAGAAAATTTTATATATACCTATAGACTGTAGAGTATATAGTTGATCTTAAGAATAACAGTAACACTTTCAAAAACAAAAGATACGAGTAAAAGTAATTACTACGTAACAATCACGAGGGAAGCCGCGGTCATAACTAGGTGTGTCAGTCAAATCCAAATACTTTCCTTAGAAACCGGCATTTATATTTGAGAAACGTATTTCTCCTTTAATAAACATTTCTCGAATGGAAATATATTTTCTCTCCCTAAATTTTTTCGAGGTAAACGACAGAAAATCAATAAAAATGACCTTCGAGAAACCCAACTTCGCAAATCAGTTTATTCACGACACCTGATTCTTTTAATGCTTGTATTTAAGCAGTTACTGTTTTAACTTTATAGGCTGTAATATTTCGTCACAGTCACACTTATGTTTTGTTATACATATTAGAATAAATATACATAATAGATACATACGTAATAAATACAAGTTTTTCAATGGATTTTACCTTTTTTCGAGAAAGTTGTATTACCTAAATTAATACATTATTTATACACATATCAATATATCTATCTAAACAATACTAGTGGGTGCCAAGTGGTCGACATTCGACCATAGTTATTTGATTTTTTAAAGTTTGAACTTTATTAGGGTTCCTTTGTCAGAGGATATACTTCTATAATCAAAGGTTTTCATCATGACTACTTAACTATTTGCCATGATCTTTAATTATATAAACATAAAAAAATCTATGTATAAATGAAAATTGAAATCAATTATAAATTTGAAACAAAAATCACGTGGTAAAGCTCTCAAATTTTAAGCAAACATAACGTTACGAAAATAAAGAAATTTATCGCAACCCATGACACAATTTTCAATTAATTTTACACGACACCATAGGTGGGTGGTATTTCTAGGTGATATTGAATTAAATGTAGTCTGTTCATTATGAGAAATAGTGATATGCCCAGTATCATCGTTTAAAAAAGTAATAGATACACAATACAATCAAATGGTGAATCCAAGACAAAGATGTTTTTAATAGTACCATTAGCTTTTGAAAATAAATTCTTTTTGTTGCAACATGAGGTTGAATTGCAACGTTGTAACCGCGGAGGTTTTTATGAACAAAATTCTTATTTTGATTATATATAATAAGAATCTAAATCTAACGTGTCTGTACGTTTTAGATTTTTGTAGAAAATATCGTTGCAGGTGCCTTGGAATAAAGAATAAAATACATTTCAACCATTTTTAGAAATGTCTGTTTGTCTGTCCGCTTGTTTGAGCACACATCACTGCTAAAGTACTGCGTTCACCATAAAACCTCACTAAGGAAATCATAAAGCATATCCTCAAGTAACATTTAGTTTTAGTTGCATTAAAATCTGTTCACTGTATCAAAAGTTATTTTAATTTTAATGACGACGCGACTTAAGTACGTGAAAAAGTAGATAAGTAAATGGACTTATATACTTACTATTAACATTCAGATGATATTATTAGTTACTGCTTTTTTCATAAGGTTCCACGTGGATGTAGTCGCGGGCACAGCTAGTGATAATTAGAATCCTTGTACAAGCAATTTTTAAATTGAAATATAGTAGTGAAACCGTCACTGAGATTTTTTTTGCAAATAACTTGTTTACTCGAATGAATCACGATCGGCGGCATTGGCGTGTCATTGCAACGTCGAACCTTGAACCCATTATATAACGCGGTAAGAATCCTGAAGCATCGACTATCGAATTAATCTGACTCAAGGACCAATTAGAACGGGTCACGCTTCACGAACCGATGTGCTCGAACGCTTTCTAGACGATTCTATTTACTTAGTATTGTGAAGATTATAAAAAAATCCCTTTCACTTTCTCTCATTCACGTTGTCCATTTGTTTGCAAATTTTTGACGTTTAAATAGAAGCACATTTTTTTTTTAATATCATATAGGAGGCAAATGAACGTGCGGGTCACCTGTTGTTAAGCGATCACCGTCATCCATAGACACCAGCTTCCCCAGAGGAGTCGCAAGTGCGTTGCCAGCCTGTGTTCGGGAGAATGGAAAGAAAGGAAAAGGGGAAGGGAGAGAAGAGGGGATGGGAGGGGAGATGGGTCTCCGGCGATTTCCTTGACCGAACGAAACGCAACAATGCAAGCACTGTTACTTCACGTCGGTTTTCTGTGAGAGGGTGGTGCTACCCCGGACGAGCCGACCCATTCATGCTGAGATCAATAATAGCTTCAGCGTGGGTCTACCACCTACTAGATGTTGTTATAATATGACAGACTATTCGTGAAATTGTATTTTTTTTTTCGAAATGACTACGCTATTGACCCAGCAAGGTCTTAACAGCTTCACCGGACTACTAAGGCGAGCGCTTAAGGCACACAGCCGATTTTATTTTGGCAACCAGCTCAAGGGTGCACGGCACACCTCGGCTTGGCTGTTGCCTGTTGCATGCAAAATCGCGACCTATCTTAGCTAACCTAGCTGACTATTCATATATGTATGAGTTGTTGAAACGTATATAAATTTAAATATACCATTGCATGTTATAAACTAAGTTCTCTGCCACGTCTGTCTGTCTATTTGCGATAAACTCAAAAACTATTAAACGGATTTTCATGTGGACCAAGCATACACACCTCAACAACTGCTCCATATATTTATTATCGGAAAATTAAGAGTTTTTCAGTTGGATAAAGAAAAAAAAGTAAACCCTTCCACTTTCATGTGTAAGCGTGTAGGCGTGCACGTGTGTGGGGGTGATCGTGTAGTGTTGTAGTGGTGATGTATATTTGTGTGTCACCGTATCGCGCAAGCAACGCACTCAAGGGCTCCCTACCGAGGGATCGAACCTAGGCTTGAGCCGCTGCCGTGGGAGGCCTAATCGGGTGGTGTGAAATTGTAGTTTTAGTTCAAATAAAAGATCATTGTTAACTGACTCGTGATATTTAAATACTGACTACCGCAACTCGTTTCAATAGTAATATAAAACATTCTAAATACATTGGAATAAATAAACCTTAATTTAGAAGTAGTTATATAAAAAACTCTTAGACAAATTAAATTTCAAATGGTGTAGCTATTTTTAGCAAGCATGTATAATTTTTTGTCGGCATTAATCTAATGGGAACGAGTATAAAATTCTTAACACTACTGTTTTAGATATTTTAAACTCAGATCAAGAATCTAAATTAAAATTAGCATATTTTTGGACGGCGTGGTTACAATCCATACTAATATTATAAATACGAAAATAACTCTGTCTGTCTGTCTGTTTCGGTTTCACGCCAAAACTACTGAACCGATTTAAATGAAATTTGGTATACAGATAGTCTAGAGCCTGAGAAAAGACATAGGCTACTTTCTAATGCAAAAACAGGGTTGTGAGGGGTTGAAAGGTTTTTAGCCTGTTGATTCGATATAAATAAATATGAAATTTTATAGTTGGTAAAAGTTTAAGTGTTTAAAATAACAATAAGGGATAATAGTAGGGGATGAAAGTTTGCATGGAAAAATGTAAAATTTCGCTCCGATGTGAAAAATTCTTGCAGTGTTAGATAGCTCATTTATCAAGGAAGGCTATAGGCTAAGACTAATAGGAGCTGAGCACCAATGAAGAATGTTTCCAAAATAGGTTTTTATTTTAGTTAGCCCAAAGTTAGCCCAATTATTCCATGCGGACGAAGTCGCGAGCAGAATCTAGTATACTATATATTTAATATTACCGTACCTACATATTATAATAGACTATGAAGTATACATATGTGTTCAAAATCACACTACTGTTCACTGTACTATATCACACAATTTGTACTTTTGACCTTTTTTTTATACGTGGGGAAATCCCTTATGGTTACCCACCCTACTAGGATAGTTATTCTCGATCCGTAAGAATTATTAGTATAATTTGGTACGGATCAATAATAACTATTCTATATTACATTATAATACAGAGATATACTGATCAATAGCATGGTTTCGATGATGATGGTGAAACATACAAGTATACATATATATACATAAAATAAATAATATTGTTTTTAATATCACTGTAAATTAAAAAAATAAATTTTAATAGAGAGTGACTTCGGTAAGATGCTTTCTCTTTTTATTTACTTATTCAATATTTATTGTATAACATTATATATGTAAACTATGAGATATTTAAAATTACGTGATTAGTACAAATACTGGTTTGTTCCCTTAGTTTACCATAAATCTTTAACATAAATAGTGACTTCAACATATCAACCACTTCTGTTACATACATAAGGGATTATTTTAGTTCTTGGGGATTCAGTGGACTAAGATTTTAAAATAGAATTTCGAAATAGATAAGATATTTTCCATAATTTAAAATAACATAATTTATAATTCTCGCTTATAGGAAGTAGACTACACAGATAAATCAGCGGAATGTCCCAACCCGAAATTCAGGCGTATACTGCGAGTTCTTGGCCACTTGGACCGAGAAGCGAAAATCTGGGAAAAACTGCCGGAATGTTGTCACAGCGTATTGGAAATCAGAATAGCATCGACTCATACCGCTTGGAGAGGCAAAGGTCTTATGAGAGTACTCTGTGAGGAATCAGAGTGAGTATTTTTTTAATTTTCTCTTTGTTCACATACTCTATACTTATCATATTGCTGACTGATGTTTGGTCTATCGTCATTATAAATGTATTATTTCTAACAATTAATAAAACCTAATTTAGAATTCAATTTTTTTTCGAAATGTCGACGCTATTGAACCATCAAGGTCTTAACAGCTTCACCGGACTACTAAGGCGAGCGCTTAAGGCACTCAGCCGATTTTATTTTGGCAACCAGCTCAAGGGTGCACAGCACACCGCGGTTTGGTTGTTTTGCATGTAACAGATGCAAAATCGCGACCTATCTTAGCTAACTATTCATATATGTATGAGTTGTTGAAACGTATATGTGTACCAAGCATACACGCCTCAACAACTCCTCCATATATTTATTATCGGAAAATTGAGAGTTTTTCAGTTCGATAAGGGAAAAAAGTAAACTCTCCCACTTTCATGTGTAAGCGTGTAGGCGTGAACGTGTGTGGGGGTGATCGTGTAGTGTTGTAGCAGTGATGTATATTTGCAACGCACTCAAGGGCTCCCTACCGAGGGATCGAACCTAGGCTTGAGCCGCTGCAGTGGGAGGCCTAATCAGGTGTGCGGGAGCGAAATTAACCCCCAGACCACTTAGAATTCAAAGTATTATCAAACTTTTGTCTATCATGTGTTACAATCATTTCTTAATAAAAAAATACTTATCTTCCCGCTGTTTAGGTTTCTATGTCAATTATTGCAATTAGAAATTTATGACATATTTCTAAGTAAAATTGTTAATAAGATTTATATTGTAATTTAGGAGACATACCCCGTGAGGTTACTAGTAAATATTACATATTATAACCTTCATTTAATATGTTTTGTATATGAAAAATTAAAACAACTGAATATAAAAAAGTTTTCTTTATATAATTAATCAATCTATCAGTTTCTTATCCGGTTCTCGTCAATCTTACCCATTGTATATATGTATAGACTCATAAACCAAATTAATATGCATAAATATGAATCACATTCTATTCTAGTTGCGATTTGTTCTTACATAAATAATTCCTACGTCAAGTCTCAAGGTGTTTAACTGCAACTATAATCTTTATTGAGTCTGAATATAAGTATATTTATTTAGCCCTGTGGTGTCTTAGTGGTCGAATGATTTCAACAATCGATTAGTTATCTGCAAATTTGTACTCCAATATGCAGTAGTTTTTTTAGTATTCACATTCATTCACTAATTCTAATTGGTAACATTTTTTTCTCCAACTGACTACGCTTTTGACCTAGCAAGGTCTTAATAGCTTCACCAGACTACGCGAAGTCGCGGGAAATTTGCTAGTTTATACATATAATAAGAATTGTAGTTTAACTTTTGTTTTATATTGCAGGTGTCTAAGAATAAGTAGTAAAATACATTTCAATTATTTTTAAAGGGACTTAATATATTCTAACGATTTTATTGATCACTGATTTCTTTTACTTTAGGTTCCACGCGGACAAAGTCGCGGGAACAACTATTAACTTTATAAGAATGATATATAGCCTAGTGAGTTGACTAAAATAATAAAGTACAAGTAAATAGTAAAATACGAAAGTTGTTCGTAGTTTCGTTTAAACAGAGTTGGATTTACATTAAGGTAACTCGGGGCTAGTGCGGTAAGTTTACAGAGGATGCAAAGTTTGCGGGGATAGAAGAAGAATTCTCGCGTTGTTCAAAATGATATATTTAAAAAAATATCATATTGAATAACTTAAGCTATCACAATTCGGTTTAATTTGAATAAATATGTACAATATTTAAACCAAATAACTCACAAATTGCAAAAAAATTATAACGAAAATTAACCAATTTGTTAGTAGGGCAGTATTTTTTATAGTACCCAAAGGTGTAACAAATGTTAACTCTGAAGATGGCAATAAATCTTTAAACTCATGTGATTAGTTGTATCTTACTAAAGTCCTAACACGCAAATATAAGCTATTCCAAGATAAATCTCTGGCAGGAATAAAACCGATTTTGGTGAAATATTCCTTGGGGCCTTTGCTACAGCACGTTTAAAATGATTAGATTAAGTTATTTTATTGAGGACTTCATGAATTTTAGTATAATTAGAGGATTAGAAGTTTATAACAATAAAAACACAATAATCAACAATTCAAACGCCGGTTACAACAAAACCGTTAATTTTATCTATTAAATAAAATATTCTTTATTCAAGAAGTACTGTATCAATTTGCATCTAGTTTTCAAACTAATATAGTAAGTACTATATTTACATACATTTACATACATAACCTTTATCTTGGTGATTAAACGGTGATAACAAAATTATAATTAAAGATAAGACTCCTTGCATTATATATAATCTTGATATGACATTAAGTTCCCGTGTAACATAAAATTCATTTTCTTCCACATAAGTTTACCGCCCACAAGGTTGTGTAAATATGACGAAACGTACAAAGAAAACATAAAGATCTAACAACAATACGCAACAATTAATCGAGTCCCGTGGCCTAAATAATATACGAGTAATAAAGCCGGGCACGTTATGCAATATTATGCGTATTATGACATACAACGCAATACAGTATGACCAAGGTCGGTCATGCTATGCGTTGTTCATGAGATGGATCAAATTAATTGGTCATTCTTGAAGATTGTAATAAACAAACTCACATGTGTTTATTTAGGAGATGATGCGGGAGGCAGGTGGATACAGATATAAATTTAAGTAAAGATTTTATCGAAATACAACAAGTCTTCCTGTTTATATTATTTGAATATGTAAATTAATTGATAATTAACATGACAAAAAAGTCAACACTGTCGATAACAAAAAATCCGTATACGGAAATGTTACATTTCAAATGACAGGTTTTCGTTTTATTGTAATGTATATACCTAGTCTTGCCATAAACACTAAAACAAAGAAAAAAAAATCCTATTGCAAATAACATTTCTTATTTTTACAGTGTGTTAAATTAGTACAGAAATATAAAACAATTTAAAATATACCAAGCTTATTCGAAGTTGTCTCCATTGGCGGCAATGAAGTCCTTTAAACGTTGAGGCCAGTTATCAATACGCACTCTTTCCAAGGAAAATTCTTCAATGCCAATCGTACGGATTGTCATAGGGGCTCCAAATTATCATGGCATTTAGAGCCAGCCGTACTCTCTAAAACTGACCATAAATCATAATCGATTAAGATCGGGACAAGACGACGGTCAGTCTTCAGCTCTGATGAAGTCCGAAACGTTCATTTCCGACTAAGACTGTGTAGACCGAGCTTTATGACCCGGCGCCGAGTCTTGCTGGAAGGACGATGCTTGTTTATGGAACATGGTGTTGTTTAGGGGCTTCACTATCTTCTCAAGAACGGTATCTTGATACACTTGTGCCGATGTTTTGAAACCTTTCTCACAAAAGTATGGTTCAGTCAGTTCAGTCACTCCTTCATAGCTAATACCCCACCAAACCATCACTGAAGTCGGATAGTGCGACGTGTCACGTTGCCCTATATAAACTAATTGGGAAGCTTCCTTAGAGATTTGATGAGTATAAGTGTCATTTTGTTTCTTAAAACGTTGCTCAATTGTAAACATTTTCTCATCGTAAACAAAATTTTTCTGCGACCTCTCTTTGCGTACCGCTTCTGTAGTTGTTTCGGTTTTACCACCCAACTCAACAAAAAAACAACAAAAAAATGTGATAGTAAAACCGTAACGAAAAGTGCGTGGAATAAAACCGTTAAATGAGACGTGCGCAGGCTCGACAGTCGTATACACAAGCGAGTAGTGTATAATACCTTTCTCTTTCTCCTTTTGGAACGAAGTTCCTTACGGCAGGCTTGGAGGAGATAGAGATTTTGCTGCGCGACCGAACAGCTTTTTAAATTACTTATATATTACTAGTTCATTTTATTACTTTCATGCAATAACAATTCAATATAATTTAATTTTACTTAGTTGTTTTACCTAAGGAATTTGGAATCTGTCATTTTTATCATGTCTGATTATTCATTGAGTTTTCTCATTTTAGCGTCAATACATTGTACAATATTTTGCGATATTTATTCATTTATTTACACGTTATGCGTTAAATATGCCGTGGCGGAATTAATGCCGAAGATATTAAAATGGAGTAGGGTGATAAACAGAACCGGAACGCTGTGATTGCATTACATAAAGTAGGTATGGAGCTAAATGCAATATTTAAAACTCTCCATACGCTTCGTATTAGTAAAATATCTTTTGTACCGGGCTATTAATAGGGACAATCAGACCTCCTCTATTTGTGACAAAAAAAGATCTGGCCATCCACGTAGTGTTCGTACTAAAAAGGTGGTCAAAATTGTAAGAGAATGAATTCCAATAAATCCTGTCCGAACGCAAAGGATTTTATCTCGGGACATGAAGTTAGAACCTAGAACCATGTCGCGTATTTTATAAGATCACTTAGGAATTGTAATCTATAAGAGAACGTACTGGTCATTTCTTAACTCATCATTTAAAAATTTTATGAGGCAAACCTAACAGTTTATTTTAATTTAAAAATGTTTTTTTTTAAACTGAGCTAGGCTGACAGACAATTATCGTGCGAATAGAAATAAATTCTCTATTTTCACATTACTATGTCTTCAACGAGGATATATCTATTTCCTTATATTTATGATTATTAAGTTCATGTATGTCAATAATAACAGGATATATTTGATATTTATTTACAAAAATAATTTCGTATTGCTTTGTACAACAAATTGTGTATTTCCATCTACTTGTTAATTGAGCAAGTTTGTTAGGAACTTCACCACTTTATTCAACTATAGCATATTAGATAATTAACTTCCAGAATGACAAAACGATTTGTTGAAACCGAAAAGTTTCAATTTTATTACTTTTAATAATACGCGTTGTGCTCTTTTAAGTTGAAGTGAGACTTATGTCTATATATATATACTTTTGGGAGTTTTTGGTGGGATTTTAGCCTGTCATGTAGTGGATTTTATATTTTATTCATAATCTTGTGTTATATGACTCTATATTTTGTAAGTTTGGGGGTGTTTTACGTAATATAGTTAGTTTATTGTGCATAAGTGAAGTGAATAGAAAATAATACCACGGAGCATGAAATTCTGAGACATCACGAAAACTCCCTGGAAGGTTCTAACAAGGGATACAACATCTTGTTAGAATATTGATTTACACGACGCTTAATATTGAAATGATCGCCTGACGCTTGTAATATCATTGACTACGCGACAATAGCAGTAATAATCTGAAAGATTGATTGCCAAAAATATAGTTAATAAAAACAATAGATATAACTTATCCAATCTAAATGTCTGTAATCTTATAAAATGTTACATTAATAAAATGAGTTCTAAACAATTTATAGCATTTATTCTTAATTAAAATTAGTTCTTAACGATTAATTTAGAATCGTGTTTAATAATACCGGTCTTGTTAGATACATCATTATTTCGTGGTGCACGATTTTTTTTCATTATTTATACCTATCCAGATATTTAAATTCGTGATACGTCACTACCTACGCGGAAGTATTAAGCCCTATTATCTTACTCAAGTACCGTGAAGAATTGCTCAAGTCACGTCGTTTTTCTGGCATCAAATTAACAATTTCCACGATAGTTCGAAACCGTAACGACTTCCAGAATGTTCCGTAATGTGTGTACGGTCACATTCAGTCATGAATGGATGTGAGCAGATGTCAATCAATACCACGCTTAGGATATATTTTAAATTAAACTTCTTTAGATACAAGAAAGTGTCTATAGTAAACGACGCGATACCCTTGCTTTGCGATATTGTTTACGGCTAGGATTCCCAAAGTGGTCTATACCAATCCCCAGGAACTATGAAGACCAGTAAGGGGGTCGATGTCAGCAAAAAAAATTGGGTGTCCATGAGATACAAATTTAAAGATAACGATTTAATTTAAATGGGTCGTTGATTTCATTTGTTTTTCCATGAATGAGATAAAATATATAAGTGTCTAATTAAATAATACTTTCTATCAATATATTTTAATAAAACACCTTTTCAAAACATATTTGAAATCGGGAAATTAGCAAAAAATCAATGCCAGGTAAGCAGGGGGCTACAAATACCCGAAAACATGGCAAGTTTAGACAAGACAAAAAAGTTTAGAAACGTATGGGTTATGTTACGGATGATACATACGTATTAACGTAACATGCGTACGGTGTTATTACAAAAAAATTAAATACGTATTGAATACTTGCTTTAAAAAGGTTACGTTTTAAATGCACCGCGCTCGCTGAGTGTTCGCCATGTTGCTCTTTTGTCTCGCTTTGGTTAGGATAGGTTAGACTTGCGAAAAAAGGATAACGCGAATTTGCCACGGGCGAGCGCGGTGCTTAGTGCGAAATCTTTTTAAAGCAAACATTTGATACGTATTTAACTTTTTGTAATAACACGGGTAGTGTTTAAAGTTTTATATGGATAGTTAGATATAAATAAAAGACTTTTCATTCATCACTTTCGAACCAGCAGTGAATGTTGTATTTTATACGATGTTGAGCGTCAAACTGGTGCCAAAGAAAAAAGATTCAAGAATATACATGCGTTTGTGTGTCTTTCGATAATTAATTTTTTTCATTGCGATTTATTACGAAATATGTTATTGTTTGCATATTTATATTCTTAATATCTGGAGAGATAATATCCGGTGAGAATTATGATATTTTAACACTATACTTTATAATACATAAAAACAGCCTTTAAGCGAATTATATTATCGCCAAATATACTATTGTATTCAAAGAAGTTTCACATCAACTATGTGTGAAAATTATATACACGTACTTTTGTTTTATTAATTTTTATTTTCTGTTAATAACCACAACCTTCAGACCGGAACAGAACAAAAAGACTATTTGCTGTAAGACGCCAGAAATTATTTGGGTTATCTTTCAAAATAACTTATCGTATCATGATATAAAAAAACTTTTATGGCTCCACAATGCTGAAATAATATAGGGCAATACAAAAGTTCAGGGAAAACCCTGTGTCCAATATTTTGCGGATACAATGACAAAGATAATTCTGTAGATATTTCATAGTTTTTCTTTGAGATTCAGATAATAACTGAGGCGTGTTTTGAAGCATAAGTTGTATAGAAATTTAAACGTCTCATTTATAGATATTTTAGTTATTCTTTATGTTTATTCAAATTAATACTCGAGGCGTGATTTGAAACATAGTTTCTAAAGATTTTTTCACGTGTAAACTTATTATTATGCAAGCTGTATTCACTGTTTTAAGAGACACACCGATAATTACTTTTGATTATTTAAATATAGTAAGTGTACCTGGACGAACGAGCCTACCTCGGTTTAAAAAAAAAAAAAAACAAATTATTTTGTTTTATTAAAATAAACAGGTTTGCCTCACAAAATTAGCATTTTTTTACCAAAAAAAAAATATTAAAAAAGGTATCTCTTCAGCCGATTTCCATCTGAAATATTTTTATTTTGACAGTGGCGGTGAAATTTACCTTTATAGTCTAGCTATATTTTTTCATTGCCTCAAAATTTAGTTAAAAACGTTTTCTATGAATGAAATCTAACTGGATCAATTTATCGTCCACAAAACTAACTAAGTTTCACGGAAACAGATGACCCCGTTTCCGATATCCTGAATATATAACAATATAAAAATATACAAGAATTGCTCGTTTAAAGTTATTAGATTACGACTCTTATATTAGTTGAAATGTTGTGATTTGTGAACCATATTAAAAATATATTACATTCTTTCAGACGTTTAGCCAAAGCCCTCGGAGCTGGAGCTTTGCGCATGGACACCACATCAGCGTTTTCCGCGGCCGCAGCTGAGAGATTAGGATACAAAAAAATTTACAGCACATTATACTCTGATCTGGACTACGCGCCGCATCCGGAAGCGCCCCATCTTGAGGCTAGTGTCTACATAAAGGAAATATAGATAAGGTAATAATATCTCACCCTATTTTGTTGTAATAACGAAAACTAAATAAAAAAAGGAATATTAAAAGCCAGCGTTTTTGAGATAACAGTCATGTTTACTTTAACTTATGTAAATTTAAAGATACTTAAAAGAATACACTTATATAATATTTTACATAATTATACTGTAAAAACAAAAAATAATATCACGAAAAAGTCTCACACAGTTAATTTAATTTATTCCTTAATAATTCTAATTTCAAATGTACATTTTTAATATATTATAATTTAAATATATATAGTAATAGAAAATCTAAGAAAAAAATCTAGTTTCTTTTATAGTCGTAATGTAGTTACTTATATATAAATGTTTTGATATTTGAACTAGGAAGTAAGATAAGAATATATAATGTTGGTTTGTTGCAAATGTACCCATTCGTACATGAGGAAGATTCGCATCGTTCAAACATTCACTTTCGCATAAACACGGTGCGAATGCAACTGACATATTAGTCAGTCATCATCATCACCATCATCCACCTGTAAAAGTCCCACTGCAGGGCCATAGACCTCTTCTCGAAGGAAGGTATGGATGTAATCACCGCGCCAGACCACGACCTATTGACGATTTCAAACTCTGAGAAATCCACAGTTTTATATTTTTCCCACATACGGTACTACTACAAGAATATCTCTCAGGTTCAGGTTTCCTTACGATGTATTTCTTCACAGTCAGACGACACCAATTTAAATTAGAAAATGTAAGCGAATTCCTAAAAATTCGTTTGTACGTGCCGGGGTTCGAACCTGTGGACATCAAAATATTATTCCAGCGGTCAAACTACTAAGCCACCACGATTATTAATCAATGGAATTAGAAAAATCTTTTAAAATGGTTTAAAAATAAGCGTATATAATAGTATAACAAATTGGCTGATCTTACTCGCAAGTGTCTCGATCCTCTACTGGCTGTCTAAGCAATTTTTTATATTATTTTATATTTAAATTAATTATTTATATATTAGCCACTTAGCAGTCGCCTCGTATGCCATAAAAACGGCCACGTTTATATTTAAATTGTAAGTTAATTTTGAGAAGAGATTAGAAGTTGATTTATATGAAAAAACTATACTAAGTTTTTTCGTATAAGTTTTCTGATAATTTGCGTTTATATTCGCGAATGTTAAATTATAACATACGTACACATCTGTTTCTTCTTTGTCCATTCGCGTTTATACTCGCATACGCACTTCAAAATTACGTTCATAATCTCCTCGGTATTAAGTTAATGATATTATTTGTAACTAAGTTTTCAATCTATACTAATAAATAAAGCTGAAGAGTTTGTTTGTTTGTTTGGTTGAACGCACTCAAGAACCGGTCCGATTTGAAAGTTTCTTTTAGTGTTAGATAGCACATTTATCGAGGATGGCTATAGGCTACATATCATCACGTTAAAACCATTAGGAGCTGAGCACTAATGAAGAATGTCTCAAAATCGGGCTATTTTGGAAGCTTCCGCTGCGTGTTAATGTCAGTATTATATGCGTTGCCATGGTAACGCGATAACATTCTATCGCAAATATTTTCATGGTTTATTTTGTGTTCCTACTCAAAAAGTTTATTTTACGTTAGTTTTGTTTCCAATTTTTAATTATACGTGTTACGTTTATATCGCAAACATTTCTAAAGTTTATTTTGTGTTGCTATTCAAGAAGTTTAGTAGTAGATAATAATATTCTTCCCATAAGACAGTCGAAGGAATTAATCCCTACTGCCAATTCTAAAGTTGTCAATATAGGTAGTTATTATGTATTTTTTAGCCAGTTTTCTTTTATGCCAGTTAATGAAAAGGTATAAGCGCCAAATCCTCTATACAATATTTCGTAAATTAGTATCTTCTTAATTTTCAAGACCACAGAATTCATGCGTTGTGGTATTATTTTTCATTCATTTCACTTATGCACAATAAACGAACCATATTACATAAAACGCCGCCAATTTAACAAAATATAGAGTCAAGTAACACAAGATTATGAATAAAATATAAAAGCCACTGCATGACAGACTGAAATTCCGCCAAAAACTCCTCAAAAAGTTTATTGTACGTTAGTTTTGTTCCCAATTTTTGATTTGTGATATATTACGTATTATAAAAATAAAGCGTATGTATGTAATATTAAAATAAATACTTTTTGGTGAATACATATATCTGTGGTGCTACAAATATCAACTTTTTTTTTTATTCTGTCCATATGTCTGTTTGTTCCAAGTAATATCCGAAACGGCTGGACCTATTTTTAGTTCAGCAGACGTTGCCCGCCCTGACAATAAGACAAACTATACCTAAACCTTGCTCAAGAATCATTTTATATATTAGTGAAAACGGCATGAAGATGCATTCTGTAGTTTTTGATCTTATCGCGAACAGACATATAGAGAGACGTGGCAGAGGACTTTGTTTTACACTATGTAGTATTGAACCGTTACCCGTGCATCCGTCTGTGTGGATTGATTCAAAATATGTTGTTCTCTGTAAACATGCGCGTGAGACGTGTGCTGTCCTGGACTCCAAGAATAAATATAATTGAAAGTCAAATGTTTATATGTGATTTAAATTATAGCAACGTATAACAATGATCTAATTATATCGACAATATGGGCATATTATATCTATATAATAAAAGATTTAAAACATGTTCTATAATGTATAGCTTAATATTTTTAATACTTTCTAATATAGTGTAACTGAGCATTGAGGACGGTATATAGAAGTTTAAAGTTTCAGGTATGTAGCTGATGATAAATCCCATCCCATTCGACACACTGTTAGTTCACATATGTAAAGTGTTCACATATTCACATATGTAAAGTACATGTTACCTGTTACAGTATATGATGTGCGTGTCGTACTTACAAATATTTTTGAGAGAGTATTTCTGTAATTTACACATCTAATCATAATTTTACGTTTATTTAATATATTTAAAAAACGCGTGCGAAGCCGCGGGTAACAGCTAGTATATTATAAAAACACTTCTATTTCTTTCAGGAACATGTATCTATCAGCGTAATAAGCAGAACGACTACATTAGATGAAAAATAGAAAAAAAACCATATTTACAGATTAAGAACCTTGTAATGTAAGCTACGTTTTGCATACATGTATTGTAAAATATATATACGTTAGTCAATAGATTTAGGCACTCGATTACGAATTAAAGAACTAGGAAACTAATAGTTGTGTAGACAATAAGATAATAAATAACAACCGCATTAATTAATCTACTAAACTGTCCACGTGAATCTATTATAACAGAGAGTTCTTTTTTATATCGAAGTGATTGAAAAAGAGGAAATGTTTACACTATTTCTTTTTTTATTATATAAAAAAGTATTATGTAAAACTATGGTTGATTAAATCAATTATAAAAATCAGTTTTCGGCCTGTAGAATCTTAAATGTTTCCAATATTATTAAGATTCAAATTTGAGTTATATTTTATATGGTCATTCATTCATTTTTTTTTTTGAAAATAATCCTGGCAACAATATAAAATCTCAAGTTTACTTAAGGTAAAGAACAATTAGGAAGTAGAGTGACCAGATTTGTTCAACTTGTTGCTGTTAATAACTTATTAATTGTAGTAATATTGCACGGGCAAAAAAGAAATAATTTTAACATCGTATACAATAAACGCAATCAATTGTATTCCTTTTTTTCTCGAAAAAGCTACGCTATTGGCGTACCGAGGCCCGGACTTCACCGGGCTATATAATTGCAATTCTTTGAAATAACAACACTATGACAAATCCTACAGACATATCAATGTAATAACTATAAATATATATTTAAAAAAACAATTTATATTATATAAAACATACGCATTCAAGCATTTCAATAATTCCTTCATTATCTACATAACATTATTATGTTTTATAAAAACGCCTGAAGAAAAATGTTAGCAATGTGATAAGAACTCTACTAATTCTAAAGTAAGGGGTTCTGGATAAATTGTACCTTTTTACTATAGTTCCTTATATTTATAGTGTTATTAAATGGACATTCTAGTTTAAAGACGGTCACAAGATTTTTTTACATACATTTGTAATAGAATTTATTCGTTGGACGTCAACTTGAATGTAGACTTTAGTCAAAAATGTGATTTGTATACCGAATAGATGTATTATATTATCTCAATAAATGATAAACATAAAATTTTGTTTTTTTTTTTCAATCCATAAAGTCAGCTGCGTTATTGTAGAAATGTATTTTTCAAGTGCCCAATTAAATACGAATGGTTAAATCTATACTAATATTATAAAGAGGTAAAGTTTGTGAGTTTTTGACGTAATGAGTTTGTGAACTTGTGACGTTGTAGAGGGTAATCTCAAGAACCACTGGTCCGATTTGAAAAATTCTTTCAGTGTTATATAGGTCATTTATCGATGAAGGAAGACTATATATCATCACGCTGAGACCGATAAGAGCGGAGCACCATTGAAAAATGTTCAAAATTGTTTTTTTTCCTCTTGAGAGCTACCGTTGCGTATTAGCGGTAACCCAAAGTAACTATTACTACGCGGACGTAGTTGCGGCCATAGGCTAGTCTAGTATAATATTAATTTTATCGTTACCGACATTTTGTATGTTCCCATTATCAAGATCCCTGGTTTGTGCTAGTCTTCTTAAATTCAAAGTGAATATCAAAAATACTTTATTCAATAGGGGCCCTGATAAGGCGCTTACGACCGTCAAAACTACTACCATTTCGGACATAGAACTCAGTCATCGAGAAGAATCGACAAGAAACTCGATCAGGTTTCAGGATCAGGTTTTTAACGCATTTTTTTTTAATTCAACATGGTTACATTACTATGTCGAGCTTGCTACAACGTCGACATTACAGCGAACATTCTTAAAAGTGGTATAACTTCTTTTTACCCTCTATAGACCCATATATTTCGGTTTCCTGATCAAGTTTGGGGTAAATTCAGTAAAGTAAAGTCAATATCGGTGTAAACAAAAAAGTACGCTTTTTTTCATATTCCCAACATGTGGTATACTGTCTTCAGGCTGTGGCATCTATAATATTGTGACATTTGTGTTTATATATTATGAGTTCTGTAATAATTTTGGTAATCCATCGACTACATGTTCGTAGATTGCTATGGCCCTCATTTAATAATCAACGCTACAGTACCATCCAATCGTACTGCAGTATGTAGCTGAATGGGGGTACCATTGTTGAATATTCTAATAAACTATGTGTGTGTTTCCTTTATTTATGGTTTGATATATTTTCCAACAGTAAATGCTTTTTGATCTGAAACATCTATAGGCGCGTGTAAACCAGATTTTTGGCTTGGCGAGATGTGGCGACGCAAAACACGATCTTTGCACTATTAACGAAATACTCAAAAACATTATCTGTATAAACATAAGATTCAAATTGTTATGTCGGCCACTAGTTACACTAATGTTACGCGACACGCGCCGATGACCTAGCGCTTTTGATAAAGACTATCAATCAATCTAACCCCAGTTCAAATCCGAGTCACAACAAAAAAGATATTTTATTTTAATATTTTTTAACGAGAAATGCTAATTTTGTAAGGCAAATCTAACAGTTTATTTTAATTAAAAAATATTTTCTTAAGAACCGAGCTAGGCTCGGTGATCCTGGTACTAATAAAATAAAATAAAAAGTCATTATTCTGTGGAACAAATTTGTAATGCTTTATCTCTTCATTATGTCATATCTGATTCCTGTTGTAATCTGATCCTTTAGGCATATAACTTATACAAAACAATTTCGATGTTTCACATCTGCCAGGCGTCCCGTGACGGCTCAATATTGTTCTTTCTTCTTCTTCTAGATAAATATGACAGTGGGGATGACTTTTCATTTTGTTGTTCTTTTCGTCTGTTTCAGCAACTGCACTTAAAAGCCAATTCTCTGCATTTGAAGCATTTATCATCTTTGTTCACATTGTCGTTTAATCAATCATTCAATCATTAATCAGCAATCAAATCATTTAACATCAGGTGAAATTGTGGTCAAATGCTAAAACCTATAAAGTATATAAAAAAATATGTTGCTTCTTCACCGCATCGCGGTGTTTTGAACTGGAGAAATTGGAGTTTCTGATAATAGAAACATCATGATCCTGAGTGGTTTACGATTACACCCATAATTAAATAAGATAGTACACGTTTTAAGTGTGTTACCGAGCTGTTATTATTCACCCCAAGTTGTCCAAATTTCAAATAATGCAAGATGAAATAGGTAATTTATGAAAATATGGATATTGTCACTATAAAAGACGCAATATAATTGTTCAAATGAAACTACAACACAAAAATCTGTTAGGAAAATAAAAATCGAATACATCAGGAAGTCGGTATTGTGTGCGGCTTCTGTACTAATTGACAAATATTTTGTGGCTATATCTTGATTAGATACACACATAAATATATACAAATGACCGCTGAGTTTTTATAGCTTCGTATCTACTGTCATTAAAACCGCAATAAAAATCAAATTCGACTTTGAATATTAATCATGTACGCTAACGGTGTTTATGGATTATTATTAGTATAACAGTATTAGTATAAATTAGTATACTGTACTCGTATTTCTCAATTTTATGGCAAACGTAGTCAATTCAAGGTAGAGATTTGCAGCAGCTATGCGTCTCTAAGGTATGGTATGTATCACGCTGCGATGGATGTATGGTGTTACGTGACTAGGTCGTATTAAAAATGAAAGCATTTGTAGCAGCCTTGGAGTCCGTGACATCGCAGATAAGCTACCAGGAATGTTGTCTCCAATGGTCACATAACTCGCAGGCCACCAGACTACGCCGGAAAAAGATGTCCCGACATCACAGTGCAAGAGCCAAAACCTCGATGTAGGCTCAAAAAACGTTAGCTGTGTATAAAAAAATTTGTATGGAATTCCCAACCTTTTGAAATTAATGGCTACTGGTTGACATTAAACTGTGTATCATAAACTCTATCACTACATATTTTAAAGCAAAGCTCTCTACCATGTCTGTCTGTTCGCGATAAACAAAGAAAAATACTGAACGGATTTTCATGCAGTTGATACCAGTACATAAAGTGATTCATGAAGAAGGTTTTATTTATTATCAAGGCCGAATAACGTCCGCCGAGCCCGCTTATTTACAATAGATAGATGTCTTTATCTTGTTTTAAGCAATTAGAAAAATAAACATTATAGGGGTTATTACAAAAAAGTTAAATTCGTATTAAGTACTTGTTTAAAAAGGTTTCATACTAAATGTACCGCGCTCGCCCGAGGCAGGTTCGCGTTATCCTTTTCTCGAAGTCTAACCTAACCAAAGCGAGACAAAAGAACAAGATAGCAAACATTCAGCGACCGCGGTGCATTTAAAACGTAACCTTTTTAAAGCAAGGGTTCAATACATTTTTTTTGTAATAACACCATTTATATTTGTAAATAATTGTCCTTATAACTGCAGAAGTTTTCAAATTTCGTAGTGTAGTTTTCGATTACCTCACGAACCATTGTGATAAGTGTAAGCAGTTTTTGCTCGTAATTTCACTCGAGTAATATAAATAACACTGTACTGTTATATTTATTAAAATTCACTATCAATAAACTCTTAAATATTACATGATGTTATTTATAATGAAACAAAGAAAACTTACTTACATTACGAGTACCTTACTGACTTTTATAGCAACACTTGCATTTTATCGTGTTTAACCTTGGTCCGTTTCATTTGCACCTAATCAATTATTTATTAATATAAAAGATAAAGTTTGAAACAGTAGAGATCACCCAATACAACTAAACTTATGGATATATATTTTCTTGATTTTACTGAAATTGTTCTAACAAAAATCTAATATATTTCAAAATGAGAACAGATTCAGATTTTATTTTTTATTTGAATATATTTTTTAAAGTCTGTATTCATCGATATTATTTGGGGCTTTTAAGGAAAATGGTAATGTGGAATATTTAAACGATTTAAATACATTATTGAAGATTTGATATTTACCATTCATCAAAGTCTTAGAAGCTAATTTACCTAGCAATGTTCACACAAACAACTGTTTTTCTTGCATCTAATTTAAATACCCATGTATTATATGCATAAATTTTCCAAAAGAACTTTTCTTAACTACAGTATCCTTTACAACTATAGTGTCTATAGTAGTAATCATGTGGAGATTCGTTACTTAGTTTACCCGATTAGGCCTGTCTCGGCAACGGCTCAAGCCTAGGTACGATCCCTCGGTAGGGAGCCCTTGAGTGCGTTGCTTGCGCGATACGGTGACACAAATATACATCACTGCTACAACACTACACGATCACCCCACATACGTGCACGCCTACTACACGCTTACACATGAAAGTGGAAGGGTTTACTTTTTTCCCTTATCGAACTGAAAAAACTCCAAATTTTCCGATAATAAATATTATTGCCGTTCTGCAGTACTGGCCATTTCAAATCAAAATAATCTTTGTTTGGTTAAGAATTGTAATTTCAAATTAATGCTATTTTAAAAACATGGAACTCTTTTTTCAAAAGTAGTCATTTGTTTATTGATAAGTGTTACATTTTCATCGCATTTCAATTTTTTTTGTCGTCATGGATACGTTAAAAATTCAAGTAATTATGGAATATGAGTACCGTCGTGGCAGCAACGCGGCACAAGCGGCACGCAATATCAACGACGTTTACGGAGCTAACACTACAAACCAACGCACCATCTGTTATTGGTTTGCTCGCTTCCCTTCTGGGAATTTCGATTTGAAAAATGAACCTCGCGGTCGTCCGAAGACTTTGGTCGACAATGACGAATTAGAGGCGATTGTGGAATCTGATCGACGTTAGCGTCAAAACAATATTGATCCATTTGCGTTAAATTGGCAAGGTAAAAAAGCTTGACAAATGGGTGCCCCATGAACTCAATGATCGCCAGCGCGAACTACGCTTCAAGACGTGCCTTGCACAGCTCAACAGACACACAAATGAAGGAATCTTGAACCGCATTGTTAGCTGCGATGAAAAATTGATTCTGTTTGATAACCGCCAGCGTTCAGCAAGTTGGTTGGATCCTGGTTCAGCACCTAAACAATGCCCTAAACGAAAACTTACCCCTAGAAAAGTGATGGTCACTGTTTGGTGGTCTAGCGCCGGTGTGATTCATCACAGCTTCTTACCAAACGGGATGTGCATTACTGCAGATGTGTACTGTAAAGAACTGAACACAATGATGGAGAAGCTGGCTCATCTCCAACCAGCATTGGTCAATCGCTCGTCTCCGCTGCTCCTGCGCGACAACGCACGACTTCATACTGCACAGCAGACGGTCTCCAAGTTGCATGAACTGGGGTTGGAAGTTCTCCGTCACCCGCCCTACTCACCAGACCTTGCGCCTACAGACTACTACTTTTTCCAGAATTTGGATAACTCCTTAGCGGAAAAAAAATTCAATACCCGAGAGGCAGTACAAAATGCCTTCGAAGAATTTATTGCCTCCCATCCAGCTGATTTCTTTAAGAAGGGTATCAGTAAACTGCCACTACGTTGGCAAAGATGCATTGATTGCATGGGTGATTACTTCGATTAATACAAATAAAAATACATGAAAAAAAAATTCGTTTAAATTTTTTCATACAAAACGGCATTTCATAAGTAAAGACCTAATATATGGAGGAGCTGTTGAGGCGTGTATGCTTGGTACACATATACGTTTCAACGACTCATACGTATATGAATAGTTAGCTAGGTTAGCTAAGATAGGTCGCGATTTTGCATGCAACAGGCAACAGCCAAGCCGAGGTGTGCCGTGCACCCTTGGGCTAGTTCCCAAAAATAAAATCGACTGAGTGCCTTAAGCGCTCGCCTTAGTAGTCCGGTGAAGCTGTTAAGACCTTGTTAGGTTAATAGTGTAGTCAGTTCGAAAAAAAGTTAGTTAGTTTAAAATAACTAACGAGATGAACAGACGCAAAATCCGACTTTGTATTATAACATTTAGAGATATTAATTATTACTGTTTTTTATCAAAGAGAATACCGTAATTTCGTACAAATTATATTATTACTCATATCTAAAACTGAGTTTTAATGAAAGCTATGCCTTGATTTCATTTTAATGGTGGCAATTATTTCGTAGACTCATAGTTTTTGTCAGTATCTATATTCAACGCATAGACACGGAGTTTTTACATTAGTTTTTTGTATATATTTTATGGTTTCTAACATATAGATCCGTTTGAACGAATTCAGTAATTTACGTTCAAAATGATAAAAGTACGATAATTGCTTATCAGATTTATTACTTATCTTTCTAACCAAGTAAATATACACATATGCGTCAGAAAGATAAATGATTTTCAGAGATACCAAATAAGTCGATATATATGTTGTGTCAAGATAACATTACGAAAAGCTAGCCAACGTTGCTAGAGTGATTTTCATTACATAGTATCTACTAGAGAACTATATATACCAGTTATGCGTTCAGTTTGCTGTAATATTTTTTATTACGCCTAGATTAACGTTTAGCCGGAGTTTTATAAAGTTGTAAATGATAATGGGGCCAAAAAAAATTACCAATTTAAGTCTAGAAATAAGACTATTTTCTTATGTTTTCAGCAAGTGATTATGAAAAGATATTTTTATATATTACTACAACAAACATAAAACAAAGACCCTCTACCACGTCTGTCTGTCTGTCTGTTCGCGATAAACTCAAAAACTACTGAAGTGATTCATGAGGAAGGTTTAGCTAAATGATATTAATATGCATGATACATAGAATACATGTTTGTATACATTGATTTATACAATATTTGTTTAATTTGAGAACAGCAGCTCGTAGTTGGACAAAGATTACTATTAGATGCACTTCTTTTCTTGATTCTGAATATATAGAACAATATATTGTAAGCAAATGTCAGTCCTCCTCTTTCTTCGACGACAAATTATGACATCGAAGGCTCTAACACCTCTTAACAAATTACCACAAAAGTCTAAAAGTCAAAAGTCACATTCTAGTAGTTCTTATGAAAGAGGTTGTGTTATCCATTTTTCCATAACTTGTCACTAGATAGCGCTGCATCGAGTTCAATTTTACACCGAACAACTGATCGGCAAGGAAATTCACAACCGTCTAGTTATATGAATATAAAAATACAAGAGATAATAACAGACGCTCGTGAAACCACGAGCATAACTTGTTTTAATATAGAATTATAGTATGCCCATCCTTACTAATATTATATGCCATTGTCCGTGTGTTTGTTGTTTTCACAATTTAATTGTTCAACAAATCATTACGAAATTTTGCAAACCAAAGTACCACCCGACCCACAGAAATACCCACGTGAAGTAGCAGTGCTTGCATTGTTACGTTTCGTTCAGTCAGTGAGAGCGCCGGTTGCCCATGTCCCACGTCTCTCCTCGTCCCAACTCCTCTTTCCCCTCTACATTCTCCCCCTCGCCTCTCCCTTCCCAAAGGCTGGCAACGCACTTACAACTCCCTTGGTGTTACTAGTGTCTATGGACGGTGGTGATGTCTTAACATCAGGTAATCCACCTGTTTGTTTGCCTCCTATGATATAAAAAAGAGTCATATTAAATTGACAAAAGCGACGTCGCGAGCAAAAACTAGTCGTAAATATTATTTTTATCTTTCTACGTTATAATGTAAATGCGCGTGTGGCGACGCAAAAAACTTTAGTCGCTCACACGCATCGAGACTGTGCTTATCACAAACTACACCATAGTTAAGTTTATTAGCATTGACGCGTGTAAAAAGAAACCTTTAAATGATAATATCATTAAAATGTGTTTAAAGCTTGCAAAATAAATAAATAGTGTGTTTATAGTTAGTGGCCAGAGTTTATTGAACTCAACTCTTATCGAAGGTGAGTCAATGTAACCGGTTTTTTTCTATAACATTATTGAAGATATATCGTAATTTTTTGCCTAACATAGGTAATATTGAAGACGGAAATTAATTATTAGGTACGTATTAATGAATGTAATGAACAAATTTTTCTATAATAATTTTAATCATATTTTTTCAATTTCTGATACAAGTACATACATTGGAGTTTTTGTACGAAAATTGACTTCGACCTTGAGATATATTTTCGTGTATTTGTCCGAATTTCGCAGCATGAGCTCAACCGTTGATAATTAGGCTTAATTGACAAAATAATTAGTAACTGTGACGAACATTTAAATTTAGCGTAGACACACTACCTAATTATTTGTCTAAATTCATAAACTGAATCATTTCCTATTTCTACTCAGTATAATCTGTTATAAGGCTTAATTACGTTATATATTCCATTTCCTATTTTCACTGTTAAATTGATCAAATTACATAATATCGCTATAGGCGATTGCTCGTGAAATACCAAAGATAGAGCTGAAATATAACCATTTTCAAAAGGCATATTAAACAGTGGACTCATTGCAATTTTATAGCTCAAATTAAGCTAAATAGAGTACGTAAATAGGTAATAAGTAACACGCTAACCTATTGCTACTCGACTTCTATCATTGAAGCTATTTTAAAACTTTAATTTTTTATATGTATTAAAAGTTTATTTATTTTTTTAACTTTAATTTTGGCAATCAATCTTTCCGATTATTACTGCCATTGTCACGTAGTCAATAATATCACAAACTTCGTGTGATCATTCCAATATTAAGCATCGTGTGAAATCATATTCTAACAAGATGGTGGATCCCTTGCTAGAACCTTCCAGGGAGTTTTTGTGGCATCTCAGAATTTCATGCTCCGTGTTATTATTTTCCATTCACTTCACTTATGCATAATAAACTAACTAGATTACTTAAAACACCACCAAATTTACACAATATATAGTCAAATAACACAAGATTATGAATAAAATATAAAATCCACTACATGACAGACTAAAATCCCGCCAAAAACTTCGTTTATTTATTTGTGTAGTAAATAACAATAATATTCTTCTTCTTCTTTTTCTTGTTTTGGCTCCGCAGAAGCACTTGCCAGTGTCAATCTTTAGTTTCAATGGACGTTATAGCACAATAATATTACAAGCGTCGTGTGACCTTTTCAATATTCTAATAAGATGGCGGATCCCTTGTTGGAACCTTCCGGAAAGTTTTGTGGCATCTCAGAATTTCATGCTCCGTGGTATTATTTTCTATTCACTTCAGTTGTGCACAATAAACTATATTACGTAAAACACCACCAAATATAGAGTCAAATAACACAAGATTATGAATAAAATATAAAAACCACTACATGTCAGCCTAAGATCCCGCCAAAAACTCCTAACAGTAATATTCATTGTGTTTATTTTTTATATTACTGTGAATAATACTGAAAATTTTCATATCCAAAGTGTGAACGAATTTATACCTATTTATGAATAAAATATACAAGAATAAAGGGGGTGTAAAGGGTGTCGAGTAAAATCTTAAGACTTGAGACACCCAAGCCAACCTCACCTGCACGTGGTGCACCCTGCTGATCAACGAACGAAGCAATGGCGATAGCAGGGTGGTAGGGTTTTACAGCCCGACTGGGTCGCAACCACCATGCACATGGCGAAAAAACCCGTCATAGTGACTCGTTTTTGCGCGTCGCGTTTCAGGATCGGCCTGTGCATATCCAGTACCGGGTGACTTTCGACATTATGGCCGGCATGACAGCGGCGACCGACGATAGACGATGATCTGTCTCGCGGTGGTCGCCACTGTTTTGGATTGTACTATGCTTACCATCAGGCATAGTGCAGTCACTTTGTCGTGCTTCAATAAAAAAAAAAAAAAAAAATTAAATTTTCCTTATTGAAATGATAATCGACTGTAAAAATGTTAATCTTTCTCAATACTTAATACATAATCCCTAGTGTATTCCCACTTTTTTTTTTTTAATAAAATTAAAATTTAGCAATCGTTAAATTTATATTTAGTATAATTCAATGTTTAAATCTGTCAATTTGATATTGCTTTGATAATTTTAATAGCAATTTTTGCAAGCGTTAAAATGAACCTGTATAGAAGTGTAATAGTGATATGTTGAGGATAGAAAAAAAACATTGCGAAAACAGATCGCTTTATAAACAAAGAATTTTTTTCCATAGCATCCATTGTCAGCATATATCTGATATTCATACGAGATGTCTCAGCACTCTGAATACACGATAGCCCCGGTTCAAGAGGAAGACGTAGAAAGTATTATGGAATTGCTCAAAAGGTTGGTAGTACTATTTTATGTTACATCACTACTCACTAAACATACATGACCTGATTTTGATATCACTCATAGATCGTATGTGTCATGTTTACGCTATAGGTAACATAAGGTGACCTTTAAAACAGGTAAGCAAAGGGTTCTCGCAAAGGTCAAATAAGTACGACGCGATATTAAGGGGCGGAAAAGGCGAAATAGTATCAAAATAATCGACAATTAAGTCGTTACATTTCTGACTGAGCTGAAATTCTTCGTATGCCAGTGAATTTTTTTTATACCAAGATAGTCACAAACAAGCATGCAGGACACTAGATGGTAATTGGTCACCCCAGCATATGGTCGCTTGTAACATCGGACCTAATACATGCTTTTTGCAGACCCTTTAAAAAACCTATTTACTTTGCCACTTACCTTTCGTGAACATAACGCAAATAACAGCTTATTGCTTTGCGACAAAAATAGATAAGATTGTGGAGTTACACTAGTTAAACTTGGCAAAGTTGCTCCCCCTCTTTAGACTACATATTAATTACTAGCCTCTGCCCGCGACTTCGTTTACATGGAATATTTATTTTGGGCTAACTACCACACAGCGGAAGGTCTCAAAAGGAAAAAATACCCGATTTTGAAACGGTCTTCATTGGTGCTCGGCTCTCATTGATATTAGTGTGATGGTATATAGCCTATAACCTTTCTCGATAAATGAGCTATATAACACTGAAAGAATTTTACAAATCGGATCCGTAGTTCCTGAGATTACCCCCTACATCGTCAGAAACTCACAACGTCACAAACTCACAAACTTCATTAAAACAAAAAAAAAGTTAATAATAATTAAACAGTGAATATTTAATAAACTACTAATAATAATAATGTATATATATATGCTCACGGATACGTTTTTTACGTAAAAAAAAAAAAAAAAAAAACTACATATAAGCAAAAAAAAGGTGCGGACCAAGAGTCTGCAGACTAAAACAAATTATATAAAAAAAAACTCACAAACTTTACCTCTTTATAATATTAGTAGATTTACTTTATAAATTCGTTTTATAACTAATTTCAGAACATTTTATATAGATGAACCATTGAACCAAGCGATCGCCCTTTACGAAACAAAAATATGTACTGAGTTAGACGAATACTGCACCCACGCTTTGCTAGAAGGTCTTTCCTTTAAAGCTGTGGATAATGAAGGGAACATCGTTGGGGTCATGATCAGCGGCGTGTGTCCTTTAAAAGAGGTTGGTATACATAAGTTTAATCTATGTAATAATGACGTCACACTTCGATGGATGTTACTTGACCGAGATTTGAAAGGACAAATACATTGATTACTAAAGCGTTCTCGCACATATAGATAGGAAAAAAATAAGAAAAATATTGTCGAATTGTCGTGAGAAAATGTCGAAAGTATCCTCAATAGTTCCTATTCCACCTACATAATATACGTCCCTCTGAATAAATTAGTTTACGTAAGGTCGACCAACCAAACCGACCGAGTTATAAATCCGTGACCTGTAATAAGGATCATAATGAGATTTTTGCCTTAATTCTATGAATCTAACTATTGCTAAGTCAAAGAAATGTAATATGCTAAAATTTAAATGGCACTGTTACTTTTTTTAGACACCTTCGACTTTGGTAGTAACTCTAATACATGTACTAAGTCGATACAAGTCGATTTATGAGAAAATGTAGATATAAATAAGTTTTATATTTTGCAATTATAGGATGATATTCAAGTTTAAAAATCCTACTGTATAACAAAGCCCTAAAATAACCTTACTATGAAATTTGAATAAACCACGTCAATAAGCGTTTCGGTTACTTTGGTACAGTTTTCTTCACCGTCGACTAATACAATCGTATTATATAGAAATTATTAACCGAATTTCAATAAATTCTTTGATAGTACATAATAATATTCGAACTAGAGTATGGTATAGTAGGTAGAGCAATGTCGGTGAGATTTCACGGTTTTTAACTGTTTGGCAACCGAGATTTTATCGCATAAAATATTCGTTATTGAATTAAAAATAGTTCTGAAAACTGATCTTCACTGATATATATCGCACTGATATTCGCGCCACACTTAATAAAAGCTGCACCTATTTGGCTAATGTTTTTTATTTTGCGTATCTTCCACCTCAAGTATTTGATATAAATAACGTCTCTTTGGTACGAATTTTGCCAGTGTCACATGTCATGAAAGAGTCACTTTATAGGTAGTATTAAATATGAATTGTATAAGTTTGTTCTTTCAGATTAAGTCACTGAAATAAAAATGTTTGATAAATCATACGGAAAAGTAAAGAATGTGTGTTAGTAAATCTCCGAATAAAAAGTGGATTCAGAACAGTGTACATAGATCTTCAAAATTATTTTAAGTTCGTACTGTAAACGAAATATTTGATCATATTTTCTTCATGCATACACCTGTGCCCGGCGTGGGCAAATATAATATGTAATTGTGGATTACTTTTTCTAATTAGGACGAAAACGGCAACGATTTGCTGAGTCAAGCGCTGCGCTGCAAAAACCAAAAGTTTCAGAAGATACTTCACATACTCGCACGACGTGAAGAGGGTTCGAGGCTTTGGGAACGGTTTCCTGATGAAGATCAACTAGTTGAAGTAAAAGTTTCGGCTACAGACCAGAGTTGGAGGAGACGAGGAATCATGAACGATCTGTTAGCCGAAACAGAGTAGGTTTACAATCTTACACGTTCTTTTTTTTATTTATTCGTTTATTCTTCATAGTTTGTTTCATAGTTTATCCTGTCAATTTCGATACAACCTATATTCCTCGTATACACAGCCTCATTAAAATCGGTGTATTAAAAATGGCTGAGATTCGTATTCATTTATAATTATTTTTTTCTCAAATTTGAAATTACTATTGATATTTTATAGCCTGTAATTATTTTCTCATTGCATATATATACTATTAGAAATTCGAACAATTATTGATTTTTAAAAACAGAACTGCCCAATTTAGATACACTGTTAAGACTGGATTCTAACAATGAATCACTTTTTGAATAACCGACACGAGTTCGGGCAGAGCTACTGTACACTACGACGGGCACCGAAAGTGAGTTAACGCGACAAGCACCGCCCCCTTATATGTTTTTTTTCTCAAACTGACTACGCTATTGACCTAGCAAGGTTAACAGCTTCACCAGACTATAAGGGCCATTCGCAGTATAACTACCTTACATTAAAACATAACCTCGACAAATGGCGTCTCAGGTCATTAGTAACACCTTCGATATAATCTATAGTAAGTCATTAGTAGTACGGAGAGCACTAACGATACGTTCTATGTACGACATTGAATTAAAACCAATCGATATATAACAATTTATATACTGTCTTAAAATTGCCTAAAAAGTTTTTGGCAATTCTAGTATCTTATCAATTTTGAATTATAAAAGTTTTCCATGTGCAAAATTTTATAAGGATAGGTCCAACTGTTTTTGTATTAAATCCATGCATACAAACAGACGTATAAAACATTTTTATCATAGTATTCGTAACCTTTATAATATACATTTATCATAAATTATTGGATAAGATTAAATCTACAGATAATACCATACAGTCATTAACACAGATAAATTTTCAAAGTATTATATAGATTAAACATAATTATGCTTTCCATGAATGTTAAGCAGTAACTTAAAAACGGTAATTTTTTTATTAAGACATGTAGTAATTACAGAATCAAATTAAAATATAAATTAATTAACAAAGCTACATAAAACAATTGTGTCTCTTGTAGTGTTAAAATAAACCACCCATACTTTCAGAAAAGCTACAAAGCAGCGTGGAATAAGAATTCTTCGTTTGGACACTTCTAGCGCTTACTCAGCTCTATCAGCAGAGAGACTTGGCTTCACCTGTGTTTATAAAGAGCTTTACACTGAATTAAAACTGGACGGACAACCTCTGATCGTACCTGAACCACCACATCTCGAGGACAAAGTTCATATAAAACTTCTATTCGATAAATCCTAATAACATTTTGTTTTATTTAGCATATAGAGCTGAAACTATCATACAAGGAATTGTGTAAATACATACTATCTCAATAAAAAAATTCAGCCTTTTAATTTTACAGTTTTTTCTTTGGAACATAATTTGAAAGATTCTTTGTAGTTTCGAAAATATTTATATTCTATACAGTTTTAGTGGCGACGCTAAGATTTTTTTTAAGTCTTAACTTATAAATTTACATATTAACACATACACCTCTGCTGTGGTCGTAGAAACCACCTTTTAACACATACGCCTATAGTTTTCATGGAGGACATATAATATGCCGCCATACATTTTAGGAATGAATCTATGACATGGTATTTTACATGAAGGATAAACTTAAAAAGAATGAGAAAAATATATATCTAGTACACGCCAATGGCGAAAAAATCTACTGCGGCTCACGAGCACGGCTTAGACTCCGCCCCCTGATAAACAGTAGGAGGTGCGAAAGGGATAATTGTATAAGGTAGAACGAGAAGTAAACGGAAACGGATACGCTACTATCAATATAAAGTTTCTAATAACGATCAAGTAGTTTAATGACATTTTTTTTTGTTTATGAATATAAATAAAATTTATCGTAATAAAAGGCTGTTTTGAAAAGCAAATACTACATGAGTCTTTGTCACTTAAAAGAGTTTATGGATTCACGTGTTTGATTAATTTGACTCCGTATACGTAATTAAAAATCAGTTTTCGAATGGTACATGGATTTTGTGATGTAAGCACATCACTTCACAACGGCTGCAACTATTTAGCTAATTCTTTTTTTGTTATTTTTAATTGTCAGGACTAAGTTTATATGAACGAAAATGTTTGAAAATATGTACGAAAAAGTGAACAATTTGACAATTGAAGTTTAGTTATTCAAATATTTAATTTCATCACACGATCGTACTCGCAGGAAAGGTTTGATCGCATTTTCTTCGGCAAAATCATCCTGCAAAGTCGTAGCGGTAAGCTACTATAAATTAAAAACCTAAAATGAAATTCCAAATCATCAATAATTTTCGTATATTCATTTGACATATTCCACAAAATATTTACAAAATACAATGCTAGTTTTATAGCTCATGTCCTGAAAGAAAAAAATGTATACGAAGAGACAATTCATCTGAAATAAGATAGCATTTTCTTCATGATATCATGCAGTACTTTCATTTCATGTTTCGATTTATTACTTTCATATCCATCACAACAGAATTCGTCTTTCTGTTTGTCTGTTATATCGAATTCGGCTAGTAACGTTTCAGAAACTTCTCTGAAATAACACGTGGGGATAGAGTTACCATTTTTCAACCGACTTGAAGGACGAGAATCTCTATTAGGCTGTATTTATTTTTTTAATGTGCAACATCTATAGACGAGGGTAAACCTGATTGTTGGCGTGACGAGTGTGTGAGACGTGGCGACGCAATGCCATGCGCAAGCGACTATGCGCGATCTCTCTTGGCGCACTGAGCTCGCATACATATGTAGTGTTGTTTACTAAGTTACAAATTTCGATGTTTCACATCTGTCAGACGTCCCGTGACGGCTCACTTTTTTTTTTTTTTACCTAAAAACTTCCTCACTTATAGCCAATCCAATTTGTAAAATTATTTTCCGTTGAAAATGGAATATTTTCAAGAGGGTTCCAGGACAATTTCATTAACAATGGACCTTGGATTTCAAAGGAACACCAGGGAATTTTTCAAAATCGAATAGCACGTGTATAGTAGGGACTCTGTTATTTACTTACTTAATAATAGTTACTTAAAACATGACCTATGTACATAATGCTTATTGCCGCAGTGTGTACTCGCATATTTAAGGCAAGAAATTACTTTCAGCGATAGTATACCTGCAGCTTTTGAAACATTGTTCGGTTGGGTTTTAATGGTTGATTTTAAACACTTATTGTAAAGAACAAGTCTCTTAAGCATCCTTTTCATCGTCTCGAGCATCTTTATCATAGGAGGCAAAAGAGCAGGTGAGTCACCAAATGGTAATCGATCACCACCGTCCATAGACACTTGCAATACCAGGGGAGTCAATTTCGTTGCTACCGTGTGTTTAGGGGAGAGGGAGAGAAGGTGCGCCTCCGGTGCTCTTACTGACCGAACGAAACGCAACTATGCAACGTTAAAAATAAAAACAATAATTTACGTAAACAAATAATGATTCTTTTGATCATCAATATATTACAATGTATTCATAAAAATGTACATAACATTTTTTGATCTATACTACAAAAACGAGGTATCTACAAAAATATACATACAACAGATATTCGTAAGAGTGAAAAGATTTACAAAACATATAACAACTTTTACTCTAGTTACAACACCTGTGTATTTACTCTACGTATATTATATCTACATAACAAATTGGGTTTGTATAAAGCGATTCTTAATATTCTTTTATAAATATAAGATTTAATTTTATTTCTATGTAGTAAAAATTTTGGTCATAAGAATTATTTGTAAGCGACTTTATTCTATGCACAATGTACTTTGAGTACTGACATGTGACGTCATCATAAATCAATGCAAATTATACATTTTAATTGGGAATATACTAAAGACAACATCTCTCTGCAATAAAATGTTTGAGCAGATCGGAATATACGGCGCGCTCACTTACACTTACAGTAAGGCGACCGACTTTCCCGTATCCTGCATGATCGTTTTGTAATGACAACTGTAATCCCGTATTGTAATCCTTACATAGTATAAAATGATGTTTCCGTTGTCTGTTCGCATAGACCTTTTAAACATTCAACTTATTTTAATACAGTTCACCAACAGATAGAGTGATTCAAAAGGAAGATTTATATGTATAATACATACATATTACAAGAGAAAAGCCGAAAAATTCAAAGATATGTAATGAGATGTCATAACAAACATATTTTTGTGCGCTTAAATCGCAAACGCTGGCTAAACCCTACGAGATAGATGAAATGATAAATTGTTCCCTAGAACGTTGGATGATTCAACTATACTATATTAAACGCAAATACACAGAGCAACTCTGGTATTCCGGTGAAGCTGTAAAAACCTTGACAGGTCAATAACCTAGTTAGTTCGAGAAAAAAAAACAGCAACTACACTCAGAAACAGTATACCCATGTACACAAGATTTATGTGTGTGATAGCTTTGTCTTACTTCACGCGATAAGTGCAAAAGTCATAAAGAGAGACATACATATTTCATTACTCTATACACGTCAAAGGTCTAAGAATAATTTTCTTTTATAAATGCACAATGAGGTTTTAAATTTACTAATTAACAATAAGAGCAAACGGTAATCATTCCAACCAATTAAATCGTTGTTTGATGGTAGTTGCCACCAATTTTTATGGTCAATTTGCTATCAAATAGTTTTTTGTTACTATTGGCGTTTAGCAAACTATACATAAGCTGCTAAAACAAGTAATACCCTGAAAGTCGAAACTGATATGCTTATGAAGAAATTTAATATAGGCAGTTGCGTACAGTTAACAATGTCACTCTAGTGATAAATATAATTTTTTAAAATAAAAAGCTTAAGATAGTTGCTCGTTTTTCTATGTACGCCAAATACATACATCGTCTCGCATGCAATGTATAGAAAGTTAGCCATTTATAGGTCTTATGGTAACGTGTCGTGACGTGACATGAAGTTCGTATGGATAAGAAAGACTCAACCTCAATGTGTATCAAAAATACGTAATTAATAAAGATTACGTGTTGCCAGTAACACAAATAAATCAGCGCATTTTACACTGCACCTGAGTTACTTTTTCCAACCCGTATATAGTTTATCGCCGCGCCTGCACGCGCACATTACTATGAAATTATGATTTATGATCCTACCTGCAGCGAGATTTTGTCCATAGTATAATTGTAACCCATGAAACTTTAAATAAAGTTCCTATTATTTCTTATAATTTTAATTCTATGACCATGACTCAAAACTATTTGTACTAATTTATTAATTTTACGTTTTATTCAAAACTACGTTATATATATATATATTAATTTTGAGATAAAAAAATCACTTTTTCTCGGTTGCAAGTGCTTGTCCGAGGGACGCGGTGGCCACTGTTGGGTTCGCAGCTGTAACTATCTTGTCCAGCAAGAGACGGGTTTGCAGCTGAAATAGATAAAATAAACATGATTTCATAATCAGGGTAAATCATAATTCATAAGCGGGGTATGCAGTGCTCCCTTGAGCTACTTACCCAAATAAAATCGGCTGTCTTAAGCGCTTGCCTTAGTAGTCCGGTGAAGCTATAGCTCGTCAGGCCAGTAGTATTAGTCAGTGTGCAAAAATAGCAATAATCGCTTAAATATACGAATTGATCTATTACATAAAGCAATTTCAATATAGTTTGTTTTCGTTTACAAAATCTACACATGAGTTATTAATATGAGTTATTATACCTCATTTCCATTGTCCTTGGCTACAGCACGCACTCTATCCAATTCCTCTGCAAGGTATTTCGATTTCTCTAAGGCTTCTTTGCGCTGCGCAATGTACATATTTCTGCAAAATGATATAAATATCCCACTAATTGAATTCCAGAAATTTTTTGTTTAATTTATGTAGCCTTTGAAAAAATGCAAGTGGTAAAACAAACCTTATGATAGTTAAGCGATTAACCCAAAATTAGACTTGAAAAAGATCAATCATCCCTTTTCTATAGTTAGTACATCACAAAAAAATTACCCTAGATATACCCCTCAGTAGTCCGGTGAAGCTTTTAAGACATTGCAAGGTCAATAGCATAGCCACTTTGAAAAAAAAACCCTAAATATACCATAATAATTCGTAGTGGAAACATTATTTACCTGATCACATAAATCTGTAGAATTACTCCAATGAATACAAATCCAAAACATATCATGATGACACCATAATTTGGAAGTTTTTTTATCCCGTTTACTCCATAATATCCCTTTGTATTATCTTTAGGCGATTGTGACTTTGTACTGGCACCGTAGTAATAACTATATTGAGGGTTGTTCCGTAAACTGTAAGCACGTTTACACACAGATTAAGAATAAGAAATTAAAAGTAAATATAATTTTATTAAATATCTGTTCTGAGAAACAATTTACGAATTTTAAGTGATGATATATCTCTGTTGATAGTGTTCGAGCACCACATCAAACAAATCATTGTAACTGAGTCAGTGTATGAAGCCATAGTATGAGGGTACTACGCAGGCCGGCATAACTGCAGCGACCACTGAGGGATGACATGTCCCTTGGTGTTCGCTACTGTTTTTAAATTGTACTGTGCTTACCATCAGGCATAGTGCCAGTCACTTTGGCGCTCTACAATAACAAAGAAAAAAGTAAGGCGTTTTCTAAGTACTCCTGATTGTTAACTATTAAAGTTAAAAATCTGTTATCAGTTACTTGTAGGTATCGTCCAGCAGCTGGACTTGGAGCCTGTCTCTCTATGGAATTTGCATATTCACTACTTTAGAATATATGGTCATTTAACATCAGCTGGGATTGTGTGATTTCTTTGGAAAAAAAAAAGAATTAAAAGACTACCATTCATTCCCAAAACTATCGAGTTATCAAGACAAACTAGTTACAAGATTGATTGGATTCATTAATATTATCATATTTGTCTTCAAATCGTAAGAGAGTTACTTGGTTGAACTAAAATTAATTCTTTTTATTTTATATACATAGATGATAGTATCGCTGTACAAATGATCATAAAGAATAACCATGAATATGATATGCTTGTTTTAGTTTAGTTTTGAAAAAAAAAAACTTTTTTGGAAAACTTACAGCTACCATTATATACAATTATACATACTAAAATAGCAACACATTAAAGGCTAAAGGCTCTTGTAGAGTTCACTTAATAGATAAATTAATAAAAAAAAAGAAAGCTATGAATCCAAATAAAAAGAATATAATGATCATAAACACCAATTTATAGTAAATGAGAGAAACTACTACAGAAACATTGTCTAAGGGACTATAGTGTAAAATAAATCTACAATGTTGCCTAAGCAATCGAAATATTTACACACCTGAATTAGAAATGCATTTTGCCTGTATGTTATCTTTACAAATGACACATATAATAGTTTAAAATTTCTTAATAATACTCTTGGCGACACATAACTGATCTTTAGATCAAGAACTGCAGTCTACAATCCTATATACTCAGATTATAATACTTAAATAGGTTAAATTGGCTTAAATAAACCAATTTTATTTATTTTTTTAAGAATTTGAATTTTTTTGTTAAATTTGTCACTGGTATTTAGCATTGCATTTAAACAACCCAAGGCGAAGATTAAAGTCGGGTTGAGTCCATTTTTAAATTGCCCCCTTACCTATCAAATTGCCCCCTATGAGGCATGGGCGCCACGTTGGGAAACACTGTTCTAGATTGTAAAATCATGTGCTTTATTGTAGTAATATGATCCTATGATTTTAATATACCCAGTTTATGATAATAAAATATAAGTATATGACTTACTTATAAGGTACATGTGTTCTGTATACATAAGCTGATGATCCTGTTGCTATATCCGTTATGCTGTCATAGTGAGCTCTACTACTTGGTTTACTGAGCACATTATACGCCTCTACAATCTGTACAAACTTTTCTTGAGCTTTTGTATCTTTATTTTTATCCGGATGATACTGTAATTGCAGATACAGGTGATGAAAATTAAGAAAATTTTATAAACACGTCTTTGTTCTCTATAAACCCTATATTGTTTGACGCAAGCTATAATAATACATCATTATAGTTCGAGTCATTTTTGAAGTTATACTTCTTTTGGAGCATTAGGAAAAAATGATGAGAGTAAATTTTCATGATGTGCATGCACACTGTCACGAAAAACCGACACCCTGAAGTTAGCTATAGTCAACATTTTGTTTCCTTGTATTTGTTGTTTGTATTTCTTTGTATTAAAACTTTCTAAGTATTAACTACCTCTTTTCTGTTGTTAGTGTCAATTTTCTACAAACGTAAAATAAGCCTTGTTAAGCCAAAGAAGTATAACTTCTAACGCATGTACATAAGTACACATACATTTTTTAACACCTTTTCTTGGAATTTAGTCAATGCTAAGTAGATAATTATTTATTTATTTATTGGCTGAAATGGTCTTCACATAATATCAATAAGGACTTCAAAATATTGGAATATTTAGAGTATTTATTAATTAAATTCATTATAATGTTGTTATGATCAACTTTTTTTGACTTTGCTGGTGTTATTCCAAAAACAAAAATTAGTAGTTTAGGTTAGATTTGCCAAAAAAGAATAACGCAATTATGCTTCGGGTGACAGCGGTGGATTTAAAAAGAAACCTTTTAAAAGGAAGTATTCAATAAGTATTTAACTTTTCTGTAATACCACTGTATAGATTTTAGAATCAAGCACAATGCATTTAATACGAAACCTTTTTGAAGCAAGTATTCAATACGTAACTTTTTTATAGTAACACCATATGGATTTTAGAATTTGACCACATTCTTTAATACACTAAGCTAGAGGGATAGGCTCTAATGTGCTGCCTGACCAGACCTTATAGATTGTCAGGTCGAAGCTGGTAGCAATCCAAACAGGTATTAGAAAAAACCGTATTACTAAGCTGCGGTTTCTTGGCAAGATTTCCCTTCACCTAAAACTCAGAGTCATCTCTAGATTAAAACTTACATTGATTGATCCAATGTCCAAACACACTACCAACAAGTGATATCACTTTAATAATATAACTTCGTAATCCGGTGAAGCTGTTAAGACCTTGCTGGATCAATAGCGTAGTCATTTCGAAAAAAAAAAAATATATATATATAACTCATATTAATGAAAAGATGCTAACTTCAATAGAACTTGAAGTAAAAATGTTTCTTTGAACCTTTAATTAACTTAGGTTGAGTACCTATACATGTTCATAAATTTTAAAATGAAATCACTATTTTAAATATAAAATTTAAAATGTAAAAATTAGAAATATATGTGGTAGGTCGGAGAATGTGTTAACATAAATAAGAACATCAGTCACTTACTTCTTTACTCAACTGTATATACGCTTCTTTAATTTCCTTGTCTGTACAATTCTTTCGTAAATTAAGAACATCATAGTGACTTCTTCTTGAAATGCTAAAATAGACGACATATTTATTCATTATATATTCATTGAGACATCAAACAGAAAAATTACATAAAAACAGGTACCTGTAGCACTTTATTATTGTGTTAAAAGTTTTGAAATCTTGCCTTCGCCTAAAGACATTCATGACGATTTAAATTAATCGATCTCTCTAAAATTACAACGAAATTTATTCATGTTACCTAGATTGTAATTACTATTATTAAGTAGGTGTTATTTTGGCAATTTCATTTTTTACAGCAAGAAAACGTCGACGTTCGACTGTCAGTGACATATTCACATAATAAATGTCAAAGTCATTCTGACTCTAACAAAGTTGCACAGAACATAAAAATAATAGCATACTCTGTGATAAGTTTCATAAGGATTTAGATTATAAAAAAATGTAGGCATCATTACAAGATTTTGTTTTAATTGTGATATTGATGTTTGATTTATTTTTTTGTTAAGTAGGTGCCACTATCGCCAATACTTTTATTAACAAGCAAAAAACAGACAAGTTCATCTGTGATATCTAGTTAATAATAATTCGTTTAACTTTAATAACTACTTTTCACTTTTAACGATTTTTTTTACTATATATGAACTTTTGAAGAGAATTTTATATAGGCCTTTTTTGAGAAATCTTGATTATATTTACCCTATACATAGTAAATTTTGTCATAAATTAGACACTCAATGAAGCTTGGTAATTGCGCACAAAAATTTCATTCGAAATTATAATCACAGGCTTTAAATTTTTTGCTAGCTCAAAGTGGTATGTAAGAAGTTTTGCAATATAACTATTATCTTTACTACTGTAATATTAAAAGCAAAAACCATTAAAGGACTACATATCGAATAAAACTTGAATTTTGTATGTATGTAGGTAAATAATATAATCATTGTGCTAAATATTTCATCAAGGTCGATTAAACAAAGAGAAATAGTATTCTTTAGATTCAGTTAGCTTTTAGATTGTGCTCTACGCATACATAGTGATTGAATATAAAATATATGAGTAATATTTTTTAAAGATATATAAGTAGCTATTTTATAATTATTTAACTTTTTAAACATTGAGAGTAATTTACCGGAAGTCGTAACCTTTAATGTATTATAAACCATTTATCGCAAGTAGCTAATTCGTTTTGTGTCACTACCTATCAATACCACCGAAGACACTAATTTCTTTCTTCCGTAATTATACCATTATTATAAACTAAAGCTTTTTACGTCGTTTCAGAAAGTCACATTCAATCCTTCTGTCGCAAAATACGCATAGCTTATATTATGATAACTAGAGAACTGACGATTATGGTCATCCACTGATCCTGCGCTTCAAGGTCTATAGTTTAACTGATTACCTCTGGAACCTGATTCTAATAATTATTTAACTTATACATAGAGACTTTGAGTTACGTTTTTTTTAATGACAGGGCCATACATTATAGTTCCTACATTATTATTTTAACGTGTGCAAAGTCGCAAGCTGTTGCTGGTATGCTATAACTAAGGAAAACAATTATCATGTGAAGTTTCACTTATTTCATTTATCTATTGCGTATTCTCATGCGCGCTTACATACAGCATGTTATATATTAATAATGTTATGTGTAATAGAAGACACACTTTAAGGTAAATGCTATATTAATTTTAAAATTGGCATACCTTCTCAACGTAGTCTACATAATATGATGAAATTAAAAAGAAACACTGTATAATAGTTTACAGTTATGTCGCTGATTGAAGCATTACCTATGTTTTTTTTTTACTTTAGTTTTGGCAATCAGTCTTTCAGATTACTATTGTCGCGTAGTCGATATTACAAGCGTCGTACGATCATTTCAATATTAAGCGTCGTCTGAATCAATATTCTAACAAGATGGTGCATCCCTTGTTAAAACCTTCCAGGGAGTTTTTGTGGCATCTCAGAATTTCATGCTTCGTGGTATTGTCTTCCATTCACTCCACGTATGCACAATAAACTAACTATATTACGTAAAACACAACCAAAGTTACAAAATATAGAGTTAAACAACACAAGATTATGAATAAAATATAAAATCCACTACATAAGACTAAAATCCCTTCAAAAACTCCACCCATGAAGTTATGCTTACTTAATTTTTTTTATAGGTACGAAGGTATCGTGAAGAATGCGTCTCAGGCCGCGCCGCCATCCACTAAGCTGGTGAACCGCTGGTGACAGCTAGAAACTCGTACTGTCGATCGTCACGACTCTTATAGGTATTAAACTCTTTGGTCACGACTCACAAGTCTGAGTCTGACGCGGTGCGACGATACCGATTCCAGTTTATGTTAGTCGCTGATCGGTCGACTCCGCGCCGGCTTCAGTGTTAGCGCATCTTACCGCGCGGATAGACGTATCGGTCATGCGAGAATCTAGTGGCAGAATGGCCGAACTCGAGTTCGAAGCGCCGCTCGCGCAAATTGAAGACTCCGACGATTGCCTCTCTACCGCTGACTACCCACAGAAAACCATAAACGGTAACGACATTCACCTGAATAACATAAAAAACATCAAAAGTGAAATGATTAAAATGGAAACGGATTCGAATAAACTGAACGATAACGAGGAACCGAAGCTGGTGAAGTGTAAACAGGATAATATGCAAAACGGTGAAGGAGATAATTTTACGGAGACATTCTCTGGTTCTCTTGAAGATTTGGTGAACACATTCGATGAGAAGATCACCAAGTGTTTTGGTAATTACGAGGAAAGTGTGGAGAAGCTGGCTCCAGTGCAGGTTCGTTCCCAGGAGGAGATCATGAATGAATGCCAGTAAGTAACGCAATTATACTAAATAAATTAGACTACCTAGTCACTAAGTAAATTTATGATGTCATCGTCTAGTTGTTTATTATGTTGGATTTTTTTATACGATTAATGATATCAATGCTTCGTTTTTCAATTTCATAAATCATTGCAAAGAAATCTTGTACAGTAAGATATTTAAAGGATTTAAAACATAAAAATATTAAGGGCGGGCTCTGCGCATGGCGTTCGCAAATGTAGAATCGATCGATAGTTCGGGCCGAGAGGGTGCGTGTTTAAGGGTGGTCGCGTGACGCATCGCTCCCCCGCACCGCGCCTCCCTAAACCAACCAGGTTTTTGTTTCTAACTCAACAGGACAAAGACAGAAGCAAGCAACTGAAGGCTAAACACAATATATACATTTGTTGTATGTTACGCAATCAGAGCTAATAACCTAAATATAATACGAGGCTCATATAATTAATTTCAATTACCTCCCTCTAACCAATCCACTTTTAATTGGAAGCTATTACCTTTCCACTGTTATCTGAAGTTTTCTATTCTCATGATTTGTCTACAATGGCAAAAGTTTCACACATCTTCCCCATTGTATTGTGAACCATTATTACAACTCTTTATGTTTTTTAAGAATAGGTACCTAATGAACATTATTAATTGTGATATACACAATTACACTGCACGCGTTTGCACATGGCAAGCAACATTCAAATATCGGTAATTTTGTTTATCGTGCACCAGATTCCAAGAAGGTTATCATTTGTCACACATTCGACATATTGTTTATCAATAATATTCTATGCTAAATAAACATAATAGCAAAATCAGCTGTATCGTTAGATATCTGACACTGTTCATCGGTTTGTAAACATAACTTTGCTGTTCATGTGTCAAACAGATTTTTTTGGAGTCGATCCAGATGACCCAAATGCCTGTACGTCGGGGAATACGGTAAATTAAGAGAACAATTCGCAAACATATAATGGTTGTGCCCGATTTGTAATTCATAGTTTCAGGAGACGTTAATATTGATAAACGCCATGTTATTTTGATAAATGTCGATTGAAAATTTACCTTCCTTGACATTAATATAATCACATTATAGATTTGAAACTCCGTTATTTATACTATTACTGTATTATATTACTACAATATTAATATTATAAAGAGGTAAAATTTGTGAGTTTGTTTTTTTTTATATCATAGTAGGCAAACGAACAGGTGGGTCACCTGATGTTAGGTGATCACCATCGTCCACAGACACTTGCAACACCAGGGGAGTCACAAGTGCGTTGCCAGCCTGTGTTTGGGAGGAGGGCGGGGGGGGGACAGGAAGGGAAGGAGGAAGGGGAAGGGGAGGGTTGGTGGGTCTCCGGCTCTCTCACTGACCGAACGAAACGCAACAATGCAAGCACTGTTACTTCACGTCGGTTTTCTGTGAGAGGGTGGTGCTTCCCCGGACGAGCCGAACCATTCGTGCTGAAAACAATAATAGCTTCAGCTTGGCTCTACCACTACTTTGTTTGTTTGTGATATTTTAAGGGGTAAAATCTCAGGAACTACTGGGCCGATTTCAATGTTATATAGCTTATTTATCGAGGATGATTTAGGCTATCTATCATCACGTTAAGACTGATAGGAGCGGAGTACCAATGAAGAATGTTTAAAAATCGGATTTTTCTTCTTCTTGAGAGCTTCCGCTGCGTGTTATCGTTAGCACAGAGTAACTATTTCACGTGAACGAAGTCGCGGGCAGAGGCTAGTTTATTGATAATTTGAAAGATTTTAAATGATTTAATGAAGTCATTTGTAGACATTTAGTTATGAATGTGATGTAGTAATGATAATATAAAAGTTTGCTAGTGAGTGGTTGAGCCACCTGATATATGCCAAAATTTAAAAATACATCCGTCGTACTAACAGGTGTTTGCATTGATTCAGCTGTGGTGAGATTCGATTGCAATACGCAGATGTTGTACCACCTTGCCTCTGAATTTTAAAAGACCCAACATGTGAACCTTATTTAAATAAAGTGGCAAAAATTTGGCATAACCTTTTTTAAAGCACATTTTAAGATTATAATCTACGTATGTTATTTTTTTAAGTCGTCTGATCATTTGCCATTTTTAATAGCCAACGAAACCGCCGGGAATCGACTAATAAAATAATTTAAATTATTATACAGATTCATTTAAATAAGTTATCATATTAATGTAAAATCGTTACTACGTGTTATTTCACTATTATAAACTCTTGTATTTCAAATAGTTAAAATATATTTAAACATCTAACTTTATGTAAATTAAACGTATAATATTTAATAGAAAAACAATAGTTACTCACATCTAAAACAATTTTTAACTAGATTAATAAAATTAACGACAGCAAAAAGGTCTGCATAAAAAAAAAACAAAATTTTATCTTTCGCCTTATTCTACGTTTGTAGAAAAAACGACACTAACAATAGAAAAAAGGTATTTGATACATTTAAAGTTTTAATACAAAGAAATAAAAAGAAACCAAATGTTGACTATAGCTAACTTCAGGGTGTCGGTATTCGTGACGGTGTGCGCGCGCATCGTAATAACTTCAGGTTGCCGGTTTTTGATGAAGGTGTGCGCGCGCATCGTAAAAATTTACTCTCAACATTTTCCTTAACGCGCCAGAAGAAATATTACTTCAAAAAAAACTTGATGTAGATTACGGTGATGGCTATCTCTGTACAATTAAAATTTTAAGCCGAATTTACGATAATTTCACTTTTCTTATAGAACCTCTCACGCACGAATTACGAAACCAATGTAATTGAAAGCGTTTAAAATTCTGCACATCCGACACTTCATATTCAATGGGTATCTTTGATTATTTTTTAGATTTGCATCAGTGGCGGCACACGACGCACGTCCGTCGCTTATTCACTCGTTTTGAATACTCAATGACTTCTTTAAACTGTTTGAATTCAAGAATTACTTAACTCGTTTTATCGTCTCTTAACTACTTACAGCTTATTACAGACATTTCGGTTTGATTGAACCTCGTATGTTGCAAAATTTCTGATTCCGAAAATAAATATATGGAGGAGTTGTTAAGGCGTGTATGCTTGGTACACATATACGTTTGAACAACTCATACATATATGAATAGTTAGCTAGGTTAGCTAAGATAGGTCGCGATTTTGCATGCAACAGGCAACAGGTGTGCAGTGCATCATTGAGCTGGTTGCCAAAATAAAATCGGCTGAGTGCCTTAAGCGCTCGCCGTAGTAGTCCGGTGAAGCTGTTAAGACCTTGCCGGGTCAATAGCGTAGTCATTTCGAAAAAAAAATGATTTTAGATGGAATTATTTTATGACATGTTCCATATATAATTCTTATGTTTTTTTTTTATTCACAAGATCTACTTTTTTTACATACGAGCGTCTCTCCCTGGCTTAGCACGTGTGTAATGAACTTATTAATATGATTGACATATATGAACCGTCCTATCCCTTGTTAGCATTTTGTTATTAATACTTTATCAAAGTCAAAGAAACTTAAATTTCGTAACGGAAGTAACTTCTTTTTGTAGTGCGTTATTTTAAATCCGTGATACGTTCTAAGACATTTCACAAATAACAGGGCACTTTGATTTACACTAAATGTTAGCGTCACGAAAAAATTAAATCATATAATAATGAATACTACATTGGACAAAACTTCTTCACAAATAACACCTTATTTCTTACACAATTAAAATAAACATTTAAAATATTTGTGTATATGTATTTTAATAACTTCTTGTACGTAAGATAATTAGCCAAATTAATTCATACGTACAGATAGAAACTTTTTTAAAGTAATGATAAATTAGCAGACATAAAATTCAAAGTGAGTACGTAAATTATTTGCATTCTAATGCAACTTGATATATGTTCATATCTGATTACAAAGATCAATATTACGTGTATTACTGCGAAGAAATACCTACTTCAGTAGGTCCATGTGAACAATTGCTAGTATTTGTATAGTGATATAAACGGTGTATTTTACACAGCAGCGTCATTCGCAAATTCGCCACCTCGTCCTCAGAGGAAACGTGTCCTAGATCTGGTGATACATTTATTATCGTATCGGCTAACGAATGTACTCGGTTTGCAATTTATACAGCGAATATAATTTCGCTTAGTAAAGTTAATAGTACTCTCCACTTTCCTTCCGTTTAATTTATTTGAACGATTCTGCACACGTTTGTAGTAAATGTATCGTTGTTTTCATTTACAATTATTTTGAATTGTCGACACTCGTAACTCGTCTTCCTGCTTTCGCCAGTCGATGTATTCATTTTTTTATCTGTGTATAGACTTTTTTTATCATAGGAGGTAAACGAACAAACGGGTCACCTGATGTTATGTGATCACCGCCGTCCATAAATATTAGCAATACCAGGGGAGTCGCAAGTGCGTTACCAGCCTGTGTTTGGGGGGAAAGGGGTAAAGGAGGAGGGGTGAGGTGAAGGTAGAGGAGATTCTCTGGCGCTCTCACTGACCGAACGAAACGCAACAATGCAAGCACTATTACTTCACGTCGGTTTTCTATTAAAGGGTGGTACTACCCGGGGTGAGCCGACCCATTCATGCTGAAACCAACAATAGCTTCAGCATGGCTCTATCTACCACCTAAAGTCAAATCAGATCAGTACGATGACGCAGTGACTCAAGCAGTTGTGAATGTTGTGGATTCCAATACAAAACACCGTAATTGTTTTTATAATTCACAAATAATTGTGAATAATATAAATAGCACTGTAGCATATAAAAATAGCACTGTAGCATATATAAATAGCACTGTAGCATATATAAATA
>JACEII010000027.1:2129737-2145909 GCA_014332785.1 Antheraea mylitta | reverse complement strand
AAATAGCACTGTAGCATATATAAATAGCACTGTAGCATATATAAATAGCACTGTAGCATATAATTTCCGTACTGTTCAAGTAATGGTTATGAAAATCTATACTTAATATTACAAAGCCGAGAGTTAGTTCGAACGTGCTAATATCAGGAACTACTGGTCCGATTTGAATTGAATTCATTCATGATTTAGATAGCTCATTTATCAAGGAAGGCTATAACGCTATATCAGTATACATCAATAGCAGCGGAGCACCAATGAATAATGTTTAAAAATCGGGCTCTTTCCCTCTTAGCACAAAGTAAATATTCCATGCAGACGAAGTCGCGGGCAGAAGCTAGTAGTTATATAAAGACAACAACATATATGCATATAAGATTAAAACGGGTAGTATTCACATAATATCCGTTTTGCTACAACGCAACCACTTATTACAACAAACAATAATTAATGTATAGTTATAACAAAACCTGTTAGAATATTAGAAAAGGAAGTGTTTTTTATTAGATATGCAATTAAATGACAAAACTGTTGTTAAATACAATCTTAGTTGATTTCCGATAAACGTGCGGGCGTGAGGTGAATGACCGACGCGACTACCCTCATATGGTTTACAGACCGTTCCTTTAATTATATTTTTTAATTCTAGAGCTAATTTGTCATTTTTTTTCGTTTTTTGTAGACTACAATCTCAAATGATGTTGTTATGTGACGTTGTATTTGTTCTCAAATGTAGGTAGCTACCAGAATACACCTGTAGGTTACGGCGTTAGATTTCCAACTAGGTGGAGGTTAGGTCTAGGACTAGGTGGTAGAACCTCGCTGAAGCTATTCCTGGTTTCAGCATGAATGGGTGGCTCGTCTGGGGTAGTACCACCCTCTCATAGAAAACCAACGTGAAGTAATAGTGCTTGCATTGTTGCGTTTCGTTCGGTCAGTGAGAGCGTCGGAGGGACCCACCTCCCCTCGCAATTTCCCCTCCCCCATCCCCATACCCCCAAACACGGGCTGACAACGCACTTGCGACTTCTCTGGTGTTGCTAGTATCTATGGACAGCTAACTATCAGGTGACTCCCGCCTTTTCGTTTTACACCTATTATAGTATTAAAAAAACAACCTATTACGAAATACTTTCATCACGAGTTTTTCCTTCACCGAAAGCACTAACTCATCGCAGGATTCGAACCTACGTCGATCGACATGGTCTCCGAAAACATCATTAAACTGTCACTTAACATTAATGTGTTACTAAAGATTCCTACGAATAAAAAGGTTACCTCTACTATTTGCCGCCTGCGCCTTGGGCACGCCTGCACACCAGTGCATTTGAATAAAATAAGGATCAGGGATCACTCTATTTGTGAATGTGGCTTAGAGGATGGATCACCGGATCACATATTTTTTAATTGCCCTAGAAACAGTTTCTCTCTCTATGATGTTCTACCTTCTTCTATTCCCCGTCCTACTAATATTATGTGTCTCTTAACTCTTGTTATGGATAACCATCTAATCGTAGAATGCTTCTCGAAATTTATTAATACTAACAAAATTAAACTTTAGATTTTAGTGTAATGCTTTTGTGTCCGCAATCAATCTAACCGTAATCTAACAATATGTTGTATGCTTAATTTACATGTATTTTCTTTGTGATGTCTGTTTGTAGATAGCCCGGTCTGAATATAAAGATATTTGTCTAATTGTCTGGTGCAACCTCCATTGTCCATGACTCCATTCACTTGACATTGGCAAAATTGTGTCAACACACATGTTGCCATTTTAAGAAGAAGAAGAAGAAGAAGAAGATTCCTACGCGAAGCTTTATAATACAACTTATTTTCCCATTTCATAGTATTTAGTTGAATTTTATATCGAGCGGCGTCTTTAAAGTAATGGATCGATGATATATTAGTAGTCGGAAAGCTATATAGTTTACAATATTTTTACTTAACGAACTTAATACCTGTTTGTTTGTCTGTTGAACGCTTGATTTAATAACAAACTTATAAAACTAGCAAAATTAAGTGTCTCAATAAGTTCGACGTATCATGCATCCTAAAAAAAACTTTTTGTCTCGTGAACCCCTTACTAACTTTTATTGTACAGCGTATTTTTTGAATATTACATACATTTTTACATCATCAAATTCAAATGTGATTTTGACAGGTGAAATCGTTTTTGACTTGAGTTTGGTAGGGTTTTCTACTTAGTGAAAACACTGATAATATATTCTTATACGCCGATTACCGTCCGCTTTGTTGGGCATTAAAAATGATAAAAGATTATTCGAATCCAAATAATATATAGCCTGAAACCATCTACGAAAAATTTCGTATCGAGTGGTCGTAGCCCTATGCAGATACGTTCAGTAGTTTTGACAAGATTTAACCTTAAAGGAACTGTATGATCACCATATATACATATACGCTGACACTGTATATTATGAATCTTATTCATAAATTATTATTCTAAGTGGAGGTGTACTTTCAAGGCTTAATCCTTAATGTGGGATTTGTGTATCAAAAAAATAAAAGATATACTCATAATGTTATATTACGTAAACTATAATGAATGTAGTATTATATAGTATGAATCGGATGATGTATTACCTAATAGTACCAGTGTATTACAAAATAGAGACGTAGTCTCTCCAGAACGTCGATAAAACTTGATTACAAAGGTAGCCTCTTTACGTTCGATTTGAATGTTCGGCAATCACGTTCTAAGTCGTGTTTATTGCTCTGAGAGTCTTTCCTGCTGCTTTTTAGTACTGTGAATACGCGTGGGCGAACAGATAAAAATTACACAGTCAACGTAAACGATTGCATGCATGATTTACTTCGATAAGACTTATAAAAAAAATGTTAATTTTCATTAAATGTAAATTATTGTATAACGAATCTTGTTTACGATATACTGGCAACCTACCTCTTTGAATTGTTATCCTAGCTGATATTATAAAAGCGTAAGTGAGTTTGTTTGTTTATTTACCTATTTGTTTGTTATGGGTTTACGCTCCAATCAAAGCAAAACTAAAAATACCTTACTCAATTAAGATCCTGAGAAGGCGCTTACCAACGTCAAAGCTACGATCAGTTATTAAAAACAACCCAATCATCAGAAGAACTGGCAAAAACTCAGGCTGGTTTATCTTTTCATGATAAATAATTTTACGAACATGGATAGTTAAATTCGTTTGTGGTCGATGCATAGAGAGGAGCGTCATTTTCAGACATCACCATCCTTTACATATTGATCTACCCCATATTTTTTTTTATATCATAGGAGGCAAATAAAAGACGGGTCACCTGATGTTAAGTGATCACCACCGTCCATAGACACTAGCAACACTAGGTGAGTCGCAAGTGTGTTGCCAGCTTGTGTTTGGGGGGGGGGGGCTGAGGTAGAAGGTGAGGAGGGAGATTGGATGAGAAGGGAAGTGGGTCTCCGGCGCTCTCACTGACCGAACGAAACCCAACGATTCAAGCACTGTTACTACACGTCGGTTTTCTGTGAGAGGGTGATACTATCCCCGGACAAGCCGACCCATTCATGCTGAAACCAGTAATAGCTTCAACGTGGCTCTACCACCTACAAATAAGTAACCTTTAGGCATTAAAGACAGCTTGTCATGGTGTTTGAACCCACTATCCGGTAAATCGGTAATATGTTTTGGTTTCGGAGACTTCGATATACAACCTAATTATTAAGAAAGAGACATTAGTCTTAATGAGCCTGAAACATGGAATGAGAAAACATCGTGAAATTTTGTATACGCATTGTCAGAGGTATAGAAAAATCATAGGGTACCATTAATTTAAAAAGAAAGTAAATACTATTTCTGAAGCATATGTCAAATCGATATGAACATGAGCAAAGCCGCTGGTAAAGGCTAGTTAAGTTATAACTTTACTTTCATTTGCATTTCCCTCCATAACACTACGAGTCTCGGTTAAAAGAAAAATGCCATTAAAAGAATTCGCGAAGTGCGCATGATATTCATATTTATTTTTACGTAAAGCTGGAAGCTTGCTTTGAATTCCCAGGCGTCCTTTGACGTCACAGTTACTAATATTACGTCAAAGGGACAAAAAGTTGTTTCTACATACGGGATACACATGTGGTAAAGCTAGGGTTTCAATCTCTTGAATAGAGTTTTGTTAAAAGTGCAGTGTATAAAAATGAAGTATATGTACTCGTAAGGTAATCCTGATCGAATGTTAATTAAATATTCTCTTAGTTATATTTTAATCTATTTTACACGTTTAAATGAGTGTTCAATTCGATTTGATTACTGTTTTTTATTTAATTACTAGCTCGACTTCGTCCGCGTAGTAATAGTTACTTTGGCCTAACGCTAACACGCAGCGGACGCTCTAAAGAGGAAAAAATCCAGATTTTGAAACATTTTTTAATAATGCTCCGCTCCTTTTGTCTATTTGTCTTAGTGTGATGATATATAGCCTGTAGCTTTTCTCGATTAATGAGCTATATAACACTGAAAGAATTTTTCAAATCGGGCACGTCCTTCCTGAGATTACCCTCTACAACGTCACACAAAATCTGAGGATACTCGAAACTTCATGAACTAAAACGTTTTCGCTTACTTTATTGATTTCATAATGTATAGAATATAACTCTCGAAATAACGTACAAAATTATATAGTACGCGTGACAACCCTAAGTATAGCCCGTATAACTACTACGCAATTTAGATGCATACCTATCTGCAGATATTTTATGTATATAGATGCACATACATTAATATTTACTGTAACATTCTAGGGAATTAAACATTTTATAACAACATGGAATTTTTTAAATTGTCTTTGATTTAGGGATTATTGATAGTCATCGATGTTAAATAAACAACGATGTTTTGATTTCGATAACATCGACACATCGATGTTATGAAATAATATATCGAAATGTCAATATATACTTTAGGGTTAACTAGCGGTGGATGTATTATCTAGGGACTAAATAATTATCAAATTTACTTAATTATTTTACACTAGATTAGACTGATCAACGTAATCGAAGTAAGTCGTACTTATAGTTATTTCTTTGCATTTTCTAAGGGAAAAAGGAAAAGGGAGAGCTTCAAAAAGGCTCTTTTCCAAAGCTGACAAACCTCTGTACTACTAACGGAACAGACATAATAGACAGCACCCGATAAAGTTAGTTTTTTTACAGACGATGTTTACCTAATATCGATCACCTCTACTTTGATTACTATTTAAAACATTTAGATATACTTACTTACGTATTAGTAGCGGACACATTAAGCAGACATTCTGCTACGATTCATAATAAATTTTGAATATAATAAAATATTGATTTGTGCTGAAAGGCTGAAATGTTATAAGTTCTCAATCGTTTAAAAAAATCGATCAAGACATTAAGAGAAGAATTACACAAGAGTTAATTTAATTTTATATTATTTATAAATTTAATTTATCAAGCCTGTTTCTTTAATTTTTCAAAATTACGTAATAGATTTTGATAAGGTTTTCACTGACGCGTAGAGGATTTATTCCGAAAGGTTTATATGTATATTACACGTATACTATACAATAAATTTGGATAAGAATAAGGTTGGGAAAATTCGATGTATCTTATTCAAGTGGTAAAAATATATCGTGGGAAATTGTAAGTCTTAGAAATCATTACAAAATAATTTATTGCCTAATTGTAGATATTAAAACAGTAACGTAGATTAAAGTTAACGATAGTTCATGTTTATCTCTTAAGTATTTTAATTTTATGCTTATTGTTAAATAACAATGGTGTATTTCTTGATCTGTTTAGACCTGTACAATATCAATTGTTATACGATTACATATGTTAATTACTATGGGGAATTAATGTAGATGAAAACTGCTCTTTGCAGTATATAATTTAAAAATGTAATAGATTTAAAACCAAGCGCAACAAGAAAAAATAGTTGTCAAAATGCCCAAAATTTGGAACGGAACACACACGACGCTGAGATTAATATATACAAAACACCCGTGTAAAGCCAGGTTTGGTCACTATATTTATGTATATAGCATATTTGTATATATCTATATAGATAAGGCATCAGCATTTTTATAGAAAATATACCTTTTTGCAATATAAATAATACTACTTAATAATTACTTCCTACTGCCTACATGCTTAACTTTTTTTACCGAATCATGATTGGAATGTGTGACTAGAATTTATAAGATATAACTACGTATTTTAGATGTTGGAGGTATAAAATGTATTTATTTTTGTCTATAATATTACTACAAATAGTTTTTTGTTGTTTGTTCCGCAATTATTGATACGGTTCTGAAATTATTTTCATCGATAAACAGTTGCATCTACTTTAAAGATAAAAATTTATTTATTTTATCGTAAAAATATAAACAGCTAATAAATACTAATAAAAAAAATACAATGTATTGTATTATCTTTGTCTTATATAATATTATAGATACAAATATTGAAGAAAATGCGACAGTATATTGAGTGATAGTAAAAAAATTGATAATAATCTATACTTCTATACTAATATTATAAAGAGGTAAAGTTAGTGACTTTGTGACGTTGTAGGGGGTAATCTAAGGAACTACTGGTCCGATTCTAATTTTTTTTCAGTGTTATATAGCTCATTTATCGAGAACGGTTATAGGTTATATATCAGCACGCTGAGGCCAATAGGAGCAAAGCACCAATAACGAATGTTTCAACGTCGGTGATATTATTCCTTTTGAGAGCTTCTGCTGCGTGTTAATGTTAGCCCAAAGTAACTATTTCACGCGAACGACGTCGCGGGCAGAGGCTAGTAATGCGATATTGAGGGTATATTTATTATTTATGATCCTTATTATCAGAGTTCTACACAAAATTCTCGCTTAATTCCTTCACTAACTTAAACTCGCGGATTCGGACACGTTACTGTAGATTTTATCTATCCCTTTTCTGTGCCCCTGACAACTTGTATGCAAGATTTATGATGATCGGATTAGAAGTTATAGCTTAAAGCGGAAAAAACAAGCAAAAAAAACATATTCGTATTTAAAATATATGTAGGTTATTTATAATATAAGTATATCTAAATGTTTTTAACAGTAATCAAAGACAATTTAAAATTAAGAAAATAAATATAGCGTCTGCTACATTGTTGTAGAAGTTATTATAATAATATATGTCTAAGTCCCAAGTATGTAAGGTACAAGTTCACAGATGGTCACTAATTATTATAAATAATTCATTGGTATTTTACATTATTCTATCTTGTTATAAATAAATACCTTCTGACATGATATAAGCGAGTGTACAAATTAGAAAGGTTTAAGTCAGATAATATAAAATGAAAGTACTCTAATCGGCCCATTATTATTGTGCAGCTGAATGCATCACTTGCTTTCGTTATGTTGGAAAGAAATCAGCGAAGAATTGGAACAATTATAACTATTAATAACGAAAAATAGAAACACTGACTGTGAAAAAACTGTTTACTTAAATATATTTTTTATTTATATTAATGGATGAGTTATTCACTTGACTACTGTAAGTAAAAACTAATTTCAAACCATTCCCTTTTTTAATTACATATGTCAAAATTAAATATTATATAACACGTTACACTATAACGATTAAGATGAATCCATCAATAGCTTATATAACTATATACACAATTAATCCGCTATGAATATAATAAAATAAAATACTAAGAATATCGAGTTTAGATAACAATGGAAACAAATGAGGTACTGTGATTGGTCGCATATAATTATGTGCTATTTTGTAAATGAAAACAAACTACACTGAAATGTATTTCATTGGTTAATCGCATGGTTGTTATAATTCGATTCGTGGATATACACGACTATCGTGAAATGCTATTTTTGCTACAGTAATGATTGGATGTTATATTTCGTGTAACGATAAAATATGTTAGGTTACATCTATTTACTACAGTATATTTCTAGGTTTTTATAATTATGGCAATATTTAAAATCAGCATTTCGTAATTAGGATGTTACGTAAAAATCGCAATAAATTCTCATCTTTCATTCACAAATAAATAAACTAATTTTCGAAATACAACCGGGCAACCCCTTCAATAAACAAAGAGTAGATTACTATCAAGTAAATGCAACCGCAAAACTGTAACAAAGCCTTAGTTCAACCCAATTATACGGTCGAGTAAATCAGGTGCAACGACCATAGCTTTCATTGTGAATCTAAATACAATCCTTTTGTTGATAACATGTTAATGAATAGGCGTTGCAATACTATACAGACGGCCCGCGCCAAACTTATTTATTATTTAATTGTATGTCAGTCCTTAGTTTATTATGTTTTGATTACATTAAATGAGAATACTTATTTTAGATAGTTACGTGTACTGGAGTACATTGTAAAGAGACATTTTATTATTATTTTGATTCGTCGAGGGCTCAGTAGCTCTAGTAGTATTGACTTCTGAAGGGATATAAACATAATATAGAGATTTTTGACTTATCGAGGTTCGAAGTATCGAGGTTTTATTGTATCAAGAAACAGTGAGTAAATGAGTGAGTATAGAATTTTATATATGTTTTTTTATTTCTACTAGTGTATAGATCTCTAGGTATTCCCTTACTATTTATTAATTAAACTAGCTGATACTCGTGACTGTGTCTCCGTCGTTCATTATTTAAACAATACATATTATACACGTGGGAAAGATATAAAAAAAAATTGAAAGTAAACATATACTTTGTTTATATAATTTCTATGTAAACTATGTAAATATCTATAATAATTATAGAGATTATTTTTTCGTTATAAGTACAACACGTACTTTAAAATCCATTTAGTCAGAAACTGTTATACTGACGTCACAAACGTACATTTTAACTTTATTTCTTTGTATAGATTACTACAGAATTAAATAACCACATAAATAACAGAGCATTTGGACAAATTTATCTTAACGTATTGATATTATGATAACTGATAACAACCTCGAACTTATTTGTGTCAACTCAATCTCTACTGCAAACAGTTCGTATAGTTAATATACTCAGTCAATTAATTTGTCCTCATGTTATTTGCCCCGCACCGTGTACCTACGCACTACGCACGGTTATACCAAAGTCGTATGACATAACTTGATAAATATTGATTATTTATTGTACACATGCATAAATACGAACAAATATAAACAGTTACGACTTTGTAATATCTATTCAATACTACGTTCTATATATACGTACTTGTTTGAATGGGATTTTTATTTCGAGAAGTTATAAATAATTATAGTGTTATTGCATAAAAGTTAAATACGTATTAAATACTTACTTTAGAAAGGTTACGTTTAAAATATCACCGCAGTCGCTGAATGTTGCTCTTTTGTCTCGCTTTAGTTAGGTTATGTTAGACTTGCGAAAAAAGGATAACACTAACTTTCGTCGAGCGAGCGCGGTGCATTTAGTACGACAGCTTTTTAAAGCAAGTATTTAATACGTATTAATTTTTTTGTAATAACACTGTTACTGTTTATAAACATTTTGATGTGCAAGCGAAAAAAACATTAAAAAGGTCGATACTATTTACGATAGTAATTCAATTCTTCGTCCGCGTGGAATAGCTATTTTGAGCTAACAAGCAGCGAAAGCTATCAAAAAGAAAATAAACCCGATTTTGGAACATTCGTCATTTATGCTCTGCGCCTATTGGTCTTAGCGTGATGATATATAGTCTTCCTCGATAGATGAGCTATGTAACACTGGAAGAATTTTTCAAATAGGACGAGTAGCTCCTGAGATTAGCGTCTTTAAACAAACAAATTCACCAGCTTTATAATATTAGTATAGATTTGATGTGGGAGGAGGGAGGTTTATTCGATTTTAACAAATTATAAAGTTAGGGACTAAAATATAAACCTCGGGTAATTAGTGAGCGTTATTAGGGAATCTTAATAAAAAAAATTAAAAGAGTTATATTTTTTAATTTTAATAACTTAGTCAGATGGCATTGTTTAAAAATACTAATGTTATAAAGAGGTAAAGTTTGTGAGTTTGTGACGTTGTAACGTTGTAGGGGGAATCTCAGGAACTACTGATCCGATTTGAATAATTCTTTCAGTGTTATATAGCTCATTAATCGAGAATGCTTATAGGCTATATATCATCACGCTAAGACCAATAGGAGCGGAGCACAGATGAAAAATGTTTCAAAATCGGGATGTTTTTTCCTTTTGAGAATGCGAACGAAGTCGCGGGCAGAGGCTAGTTTATATATAAAAATCCTTATCAGCTATATTTCTGTAAACCTGCGTGTACCGAAATTATATATACCTACAATATAATCGATGAAATGAGTCATTCGCATTGAACCTGTGCGTACAAAAAAAGGCGAATTTAAAAGTTGTAAGTTTATACAGCACGTAGTTATGACGCATATTAACCATATGTCGCAGTTTCCTTGAATTCACCAAGTGTACAACAATCACCCTATATAAACATAACCACAGATTATAAAACAATTATTTTTTTCTAGAATTGGAGGTCATAACATGAAGTTTTCTATTACATACAGTACATATATAATAAATCGTTGGTATTCTTCTTCTATTTTATTTTTGGAAACCAGTTTTCTAGTAGACTATTGCTGCCTCAAGTGAGCCATTATGATCAGGAATATTTACAAAGTTTTTTTTTTCTCGAACTGACAACACTGTTGACCTAATAAGGTCTTAACAGCTTCACCGGACTACTAAGGCAAACGCTTAGGACACTCAGCCGACTTTATTTGACAACTAACTCAAGGGTGCACGGCATACCTCGGCTTGGGCTGTTGCCTGATACGTGCAATTCGCGACCTATCTAGGCTGACCCAAGCTAACTATTCATACATATATGAGTTGTTGGAAAATATATGTGTACAAAGCATACATGCCTCAACAACTCTTATATATATTTCGTATCGGATAATTTTATAAACTATTTCAGTTCGATAAGGGAAAGAAACAAAACACTTCCACTTTCATGTGTAAGCGTGTACGCGTCCACGTGTGTGGGAGTTATATGTGTAATATTGTTGCAGTGATGTAAGATTTTGTGTCACTGTATCGCGCGAGCAGCGCACTCAAGGGCTCCACGCCGAGGGAACGGACCGGAACGTCATAATCTGGTAAAAATGTTGGTAAATGCCGGGGTTCGAACCTGAGGTCATCGAAATGATATCCCTCTGGTCAAACCACTAAGCCACCATGACTCTGATACAAAGTTAATAGAATAGATTTGTTCAGAAATACAAGATATTCCTGGTTTACAGTTTTACACAATTTCGACAGCGTTTCACTTACTTAGTAAATAGTTTGTGATTTTGTTAGTAATTAACCTAAATCCTATTATTTAACTAATTACTGTATCAATAAAAGACCTATAGACAGATAGTTGTATACAATTATGCAAAATTGTTAAGAAATTAGTGACTATCATACACATTTATTGGGGCTCATATTATGCCAGTTCTATCCGATGGTACATGCACGGAATTACTCTAATTGGATAAATGTTTAGTTTATGTATTGAATGTAAGAAATATCAGTTCCCATACAATAATGCCCTCAAGGTATAATACCCTATAATTTACGATTTGAAATCACCTTACTCACGAGCTACGACGATAATAAAATCCGAAAATTACACAATTACCATCATCAAACTCGTTCAAACCGTTTAGAAGGAGAATTCCGACCACACGTACATCGAAGTCTTATATATATCTAATTTTATATATAATGATATCCATTCTTATGTTTACACTAGCCTCTGCCCGCAACTTCGTTCGCGTGGCTAACACTAACACGCAGCAGTTCTGAAAAGGTAAAACATCCCGTTTTTGAAACCTTTATTCATCTGTGCTCCACTCCTATTGTTCTTAGCGTGATGATATTATATAGGCTATAAGCCTATAACCATTCTCGATGAATGAGCTATATAACACTGAAAGAATTATTCAAATCGGACCAGTAGTTCCTGAGATTACCGCCTACAACGTCACAACATCACAAACTCACAAACTTTACCTCTTTATAATATTAGTATAGATAAATATTAAGACGCTTCCTTATTGAGTTTTCTTTAAAAAAAAGTGTGAGTTTACTAGCGGTAGAAGTAAAACGTAGTATTCGGATTACTTTTTAAAAGAATAAGGTCAATATATAGTATATTGAGGAGATGGAGGTGGTAAACATTAGTTTTTCGCATTATTTTGTAATATTTTAATGTGACAATCACTACGATCCAACAGAAAATAATTTGCTGAAAATGTACATATATTTATTATAATTATTTTTATATGTCACATGAGGCAAACGAACAGGTGGGTCACTTGATGTTAAATGATCACCACCATCCATAGACACCAGCAACACCAAAGGAGTCGTAAGTGCGTTACCGGCCTGTGTTAGTGTGGAAGGGGGAAGAGGAAAGTGAAAGGAAGGGAGGTGGTCTGGAGGACCGAACGAAACGCAACAATGCAAGCACTGTTACTTCACGTCGTTTTTCTGCGTGTCGGGTGGTAGTACCCCGGGCGAGCCGACCCATTCATGCTGAAACTAGTTATAGCATCAGCGTGGCTCTACCGCTTTGTAAATTTATATTGCATATATTTCAAGTACATTTAAAATATATTATGTTATTCTTTCACAGCCTAGATATACTATATATATACTTTTATATATATCTCTTTTTCTTTACACATTTTTATTGCATAAAGTCCATTTCACACCGTCCCAAAAAAAAACACTTCAAAAACTCCTTGCTTTAATAAATTAAATCGTGTTATATAAGTACCAACGTACACTATAATTTAATATCGACCGAGTAATTTTCTATATCAAATATGTCTAATAGTAAAGCTGTTTATGGTAAAAGAATTTAATATCGAAAAATCATAGGTGCGTTAAACGTACCCGACCAGTTTACCAATGTTGTGACAAATACCAGGCCTTTAAAATCACACATTTTCCTGAGTAAAAGCCTTAAATGTAATTTAGATTAAGAATTATTTGAAAGGCTTCAAAGACAGTAATAAACTACACAATTTTTAATAAATAATTCTCACAATAAAGCAATTTCTGGTGTTTTAATAAATAAAATCAAAATGACTGAGCACTGAGCAGTCCTAATTGTGCGCACATCATATAAAAACTATTGAATATATTTCGATGATGTTTTTTTAGCTTTTCTTAGATTCTTAGACACCTGGTCCTTATGCAAAAATTATCGCGATATCTGTATTTAATATTAGGTTTTAAAGTTTTAAGTAACAATGAGTTTTGCAAGCACTGCGCATTCAGCGATGTATGTGTTTTTACCCTGGCAAATTAGACCAATCGTGGTGTTACTTACGTTTCATTTTCTGTGCCTAATACCATAAAATATATTGCAACCAACGCAGACCAAGTCACGGGTATCAGCTAGAGTTAAATTAATAGACTAATAAACTTGTAAAAATATACACATATGTAAATTTTTATACTCAACTAGCCGGTACGTCGACTGTTGTCTCATCCTGGTAATAAAAAAAAACCTTGACAAATTATACACCTAAACCTTTCTCAGGAAACATTTTATTTTTTATTTACTACTGAAAACCGCATGAAAATCAGTTCAGTACTTTTTAATTTACCATGCGGTGGAGGACTTTGTTTTATAATATGTGGTGATAATTTACTAATATTTATTTTGTATTCTCTGTTGCAATAAAACCTCGGTAAGTCATTCCTCGACAAGTCAAAAATCTCTACAACACAAAATCAAGTTTATGTCGCTTCAATTGCAGATATCTTCATTACTCGAAATGTGAACCCTCGACAAGTCGAAATAATAATGAGATGTTTCATAATGAAAAAGTATATGTCATCTGTGTATCTGGAATATATCAATACCTGATAAAATATTTATATAAATGATGTAATGTATCTCATTCTGTAACACATTAAATCATATAGATCTATGTTTGTCTTTTTTTAATATCCCGTTTTCGTTTCATCGAGTTTCAAATTAGAAGAGTACTAAAGAAGTATTTTGTAGGTGGTAAAGCCACGCTGAAGTTATAACTAACTGGTTTCAACATGAATGAGTCGGCTCATCCGACACACAGAAAACCGACGTGAAGTAACAATGCTGGCAATGTTGCGTTTCCTTCGGTCAGTGAGAGCGCTGGAATCCCACCTCCCCTCTCTTTTCCCTCCATCCCCCTGTCCCTCTCGCCTCTTCCCCACCAACACAGGCTGGCAACGCACTTGCGACTCCTCTGGTGTTGCTGATGTATATGAACGGTGATGATCACTTAAGATCAGGTGACCCACCTGTTCGTTTGCCTCCTATGATATAAAAAAGAAGTCTTCTCTTCAAATAAGTACTTACTGTAATAATTGCATCCGTAACCATAATGTCATCTGAGTAACATAAAATGTGTAATATAAATCTTGTAAGTCGAATATTTTTACCAACAAAAGTCTTTCTAAGTTAAATATAACTTGAATCTTTCTCGTCACTCTTAAATTTATAGAGCTTCAACTGCTCTATAGAATATTTATATTGACACAAGTATTTTTCATTACAAATACGTAAATAACAAAACTTTAATCTAATTTTATGCAACAAGTAGTATAACTAATCATAGCACAGTGACCTTCCAACAATTTAAAATAGATTATAGTAGTCTCTGTTTCTTTCGTCCCACGTTGAGGTGAGCTCATATGTCGTGCCGTGGGAATAGCTTTCGCAATACTTATTTGACCACCTTTATGACGACTGAAACGATCCTCTCTACATTACATCTATACATATAATAAGACCGTAAATCAACCGTCTGTACTCTTTAGATTTTTGTAGGAAAATGGTGGCCTAGGTCTATCATTTTTAGAAATGCCTGTCTGTTTGATAGAACACGCATCACTGTTCAAGTACTGCGTTCATGATAAAACCTCAGCAAGAAAATAATACAGCATATTCTATCGTAACATTTAGTCTCGGTTTTATAAAGACCAATTCACTCTATCAAAAGTAATTGTAATTTTGATGAAGACGCGACTTAAGTACGGGAGAAAAATATATATAAATCAATGGGGCTTAGGTTCCACGCAAACACGGAGTCCGATTTGTGTCGCCGCACGCTTCGGACGTACGCTCGCGCTCAGTAAAGTGACCGTTATTTTTCGAAATATTTTCGAGTTGCGATCCGTCAAACGCGCTGAACGCACGCATTTGCGCGCCAGATGCCCAGCCTTGACGGCGAACGCATCTGCCAGATTTCTTTTGTTTTCGACTTCGGTACTCGCAGATTAGTGACGACCCGTTGTTTTTCGTGCTTCGTTGTGCTTTGTGTTTGATATTAATTCGACACAGCTGTGCCGCACGTGTGAAACATCTACCTGAGTGAGTGAGACATTCCCTTATTTATATATTTATCCGTTTATTTATATACTCATTTTTCTATTCCTTATTCTTAAATATCTTACCAACTATTATTTATTTGTTTAATTATCTATTTATTTCCTCATATATTTCGTTAATTTTTATCTATTCAGTGATAAAGTAATATATTTCTGTGCCTCCGTATATATGTAAGTACCTATTTATTACTATTTATTTAACCATTATTTACTTATGTTATAGTATTTTATTCATATGCATGGTCCTCTGTCTCGCCCACTCATTTATTTATTTTGTGCTTTCGCTTTGTTTGGTTATAAACAGTTCTCTTGGCCCGGACTCGATATAGTCCCGTAGCTTACCGTTTGGCGTGCCCCCCTGCCCTTAAGGCAGGGAGGTTGTTTCGCGGCCCCTCCCTTTCCTCGATCCACCGCGATGGATCCGTTAGCTGTAACCGATTATTTTCGCATAAATCTCCTCGAGAGCGGTTTAGATCGGGAGATTGTAAATTCAATTTACAACAATGTTATGTCGCAGGCCGCCGAGGGCCGTTTCGCGCTTAATATCCCGACCGCGAACTCTTTCGCGACTCTATCGCCGCAACTGCCTCTCAATGCGCGCGATAAAGGCCTACTTGAGGCCCCGATATCGAGCTCCAGCCCGGAGACCGGCTCCGAGATGGAGCTAGACGTAACGGCGTCCGCCAAGCCGACCGCGACCGCGATTCCTGCGCCTTCTGCGCAATTAGATAAAGACGGGTA
>JACEII010000027.1:2040349-2129337 GCA_014332785.1 Antheraea mylitta | reverse complement strand
ATAGAATATTTATATTGACACAAGTATTTTTCATTACAAATACGTAATTAACAAAACTTTAATGTAATTTTATGCAACAAGTAGTATAACTAATCATAGCACAGTGACCTTCCAACAATTTAAAATAGATTATAGTAGTCTCTGTTTCTTTCGTCCCACGTTGAGGTGAGCTCATATGTCGTGCCGTGGGAATAGCTTTCGCAATACTTATTTGACCACCTTTATGACGACTGAAACGATCCTCTCTACATTATATCTATACATATAATAAGAACGTAAATCAACCGTCTGTACTCTTTAGATTTTTGTGGAAAAATGGTGGCCTAGGTCTATCATTTTTAGAAATGCCTGTCTGTTTGATAGAACACGCATCACTGTTCAAGTACTGCGTTCATGATAAAACCTCAGCAAGAAAATAATACAGCATATTCTATAGTAACATTTAGTCTCGGTTTCATAATAACCAATTCACTCTATCAAAAGTAATTGTAACTCTAATGACGACGCGACTTAAGTACGGGAGAAAAATATATATAAATCAATGGGGCTTAGGTTCCACGGAAACGGAGTAACGGACACTTCTAGTTTATTCTATAAAACCACCGATATTGTCGCAAATTATACTCGCCTGCAGTAAAATTATTGCCTTTCTTGTTGTCCGTTGGTTCGGTACCGTACCGTTCATAAAGATTGTGGTAAGAGGAGAAATAAAGCGGTTAAAACATTTCATCATTAACGTTACCCGTTGCTACCAACCGTTAGATATTTTCTATTACTAGTGGTCGACCAGTGATTGAAATTGAACCATAATGAGGGGTACATATTTTTTCTTCACGTGTTTATATATAGTTGTAATTATCTGTATTCATTTTTGTTTTTTTTTTTCGAAACAAAATATATGTATCGAGAATTATACCGATGGTTTTATTTCCAAACTTTTTTATTGATAACATTAAACCATATTAATATTTGTTAAATATAAAAAGAACAAAGAAAATTAGTTGACGAAACACAGGAGAAGGTACTGAACTAGAAATAGTTCGAAACTAGGAGCTTCAATATTGACAGATATCGACATTCCTAATTTATGTCGTTTGCTTATTTAATTTCTGGAGGGTCAATAACAACAAATATTTGAAATCATTAAGAGTACATGACCAAAGCTATTCATAATCTGCATGCAAATATAAAAATATATATAAAATATTTTTTTGCAAATCACTCATTACAAAACTTGTTTTTAAAGTGGGTTCCTTTAGACGAACTAGTCCGGTTTTCGCTTTTTTGCGATGTCTTAGAGGACTTACTTTAATTCACCATTCAGCGGTATAATTATATCTAAATATATGCAGCGGCTGAAAGCGATGATTTCTAAAAGGCATCAACAGGAACGTTTACATAATACAGTTAATCCTTATCCTTTGTCAAGGTAATTACAACGAGCCCTTCCACACGCGACGAAAGAAGAAAGCCATAAAAATTGTTTACCTAACCACCGTCCGTTGTACTGTTTTATAACCCACCAGAATTTTGAATGGTTCTCTTCCATTGCCACCGATTACTTCACACATTTCAATGTTGTTTATAAATACAGCCCTCGGCTTGAGATTATTTTCGCAAGATTCACGTCATCCGGTCTGGATTATTTGTATGACTCCATATTGTATGACTAAAACTCATTAACGATCATACGAGTGAGTAATCGTCTTTAACAGAATTATTATTACATGCTGTTTCATTTTGTCCTTCATTCATCGGGCTTATTTCTATTCCAGAATGGAAAAATCCGACAATATTAAAACCACAAGTCCCTCTTTATTAGTATGCTAAATTTATATGTACTTTAAGTTTACAGCTTAGTCATTTAATTGTACATTATTATGATTCTATTCTGTACCAATTAACGTGTTGAAATTGGCCTACTTTAATATTAGGTTCCCTTATTTTATGTTCGTAATTATATGTACTTATTTAATCCCATTCTCTTTGATGTAGCTCCAGTATTTAACATTATTCCAGCGGTTTGTTGTCTACCATGATGACGTTACTTACAGTCTTCGTCACTCTTTTTGGCCACTCTGAGTATGCTCTTAAGTTCGGACTTGCGCACAAAATAGTCAAGATTTAAATCTATATTTGTATTGTTATAAAGAGGTAAAGTTTGTGAGTTTGTGATGTTGTAGGCGGTAATCTTAGGAATTACGGGTCCCATTTGAAAAATCTCATTTATCGGAGAAGGTTATAGGCTGTGTATCATCACGCTAAGATTAATAGGAGCGGAGCACCATTGAAAACTGTTTCAAAATCGGGATATTTTTCTTCTTAACTTCCGCTGCGTGTTAGCCCGAAAGTAACTATTACTACGCGGATGAAGTCGCGGGCAGGGGCTAGTAGTATATGAATTTGATACATTATTATAGAGATCTAAAATTGCAGTTTATTTTAAGTCGATGTTAATCGATGTTATAATATAATACGTATTTATACCTTAATTTGTGCCTAGGGGATACCTATGTTCAGAGTAGTCTAAAGGAAAACAGAAATTCACAACCTGATTTCACATTCTTTACCTATTCTGTAAATTTGGTACTGATTTTTTTACTTATCTTATTAAAATTTAACAATAATTCGAGTCAACGCTGATTGCCTTGTAAAGATCGAATAAATAGGTAGTAATTGTAGAAACAGTGAAGAGTATACGGCATCATTGAAGGGACGATATCAGATATGAAGGAATCTAAACAAAGTTTTCAAAGATAGACAGAAGGGAAATCACTACACTAATGATACCGTGTAGTGATAGATAGATAAATGTAATATAACAAAATTTACTAATACGAGTATACTATCCAAAATTACGTAACAACTCAACATTCCCATATCAGTGGCATAAATGTTAAAATTGTTATCATTTCCTGATGCGATATTTATGTTTACTCAGTTTTGTAATTTTTAATCCGTTATAGACTCCCAATAGTGGTTATGATTTATGTCCAATATTCATATATAGTTTACTTCTCGTTACACGCTTGTGATGTGGTAAAAAATATTTTGTCCTATCAGTAAAAATCGAGTTTGCCATCTCGATTACGGTTCGTTATAGGATTACACGAAAATTTGAATAACTTTCTTTAAATTAAAAATATATATACGTGTATATAATACGAGCAGACGCCCACGACTTTGTCTGCATTTATATTTTAGTAAATGATGACACCATACATTATCTACATGTAGCTAACTCTAACGGTTTATTCAGTACACGTTGAGAGAAATCTCAAACGTGGACAGTATCATTCTTGCTTACATAGATGTCAATTGGTGCATTTTATGTGAAAACGTTGACATTCATTTATCTTCATGGTGGCTCTCATTTTTAACATCAATTCAATTAATTAATTTTTAGGGTTTGGCCCGTATAAAATGTGTGATAAATTAAAACATTAGATACACAACAAAAATTTATTATTGACTTTTTTTTGTCGAGGAAAAATTATATGGATATATGTCATCGAATATGTTATTCGTTTTAAACGGCCAGTGGCATTTTAAATGGCCAGCACGCTTTATACATTATCTTGGCCTTAAGACACTAATTCAAACATTTAAGCATTTAAAACTGATGAGAAACCATAATTTGTATTAAAAATACCTGTATTTATAGATAATTAATAAAATCCTTTATTGCCACGCACTAATTGAATTTAAAAGCACAACTACATTCAAAAAATTCTCTGTGAAGTTCGTATATTTGACAGGAATTAGGCAGCAGAAATATTAATTTACTATATATAGTATGAAGATGTTGGTTTAATTTGCAGTTCAATGCTCTTGTCGATCATTTATGTTTTTCAAAACAAGATTTAAGGTATTCCTTATCAGAACTAAATCTTAATATAATGATATTACTCGTGTTTTTCTACAAAGAATACATAACGTATTTTAAACATAGTGCAGTATCGATATATGATTGTCTGTCAGCGTTTCACAGAGTCCCCTACTACAATCGCTTCCTCCTATTACTGCTCCCCTATTACCTCTGACCTATTTTACATCTATACAAACAAAAAAAACTAAAGTGTCTGTTTATAACATTATATAACAGGTTTTTACTAAATTAATATGAAAGTATATACCATACTTATAGCAAATAAACTATTTTTTAAATGTTGTATGTCTGCTTGCTTATATTTCTGAGACGATTAGACTGATTCTAGCGAGATTTTCGCGGGCAGATAATTGCGGTGATATTACAAAAAATTAAATAAGTATTATATATTTGCTTTAAAAAGGTTTCACATTAAATGCACCGCGCTCGCCCGAGGCAAATTCGCGTTATTTTTTTTCGGAAGTCTAACCTAACCTAACAAAAGCGAGACAAAAGACCAAGATGGCAAACATTCAGCGACCGCGGTGCATTTAATACGAATCCTTTTTGTAGCAAGTTTGCAAAACGTATTTAACTTTTTGTAATAACACCGAAGAAGATTTAATGCGTAACTTAGGCTACTTTTTCTTTAGAAAAAAAGTCGAGACAGTCATAAAAATTGCCGATAAAATTGATAGCTCAAAATGGAATCACTATGTTTTGTCAATTCAATTGAAATCAATTATTGTCTGCATTATTTAAATTTCATAATCTGCAAATTGGAAATATTAATATTGATTAATCTGGTTTTCGCATCTATTAGCATTCCGAGCAATAATTAAATGCATTTTATTAAGTAATCAAACATATAATGGACTGCACAAGTTCAATATAAAATATCAATATTACATCGCTAGGCGCAAGCGCACTACGTCAGGAGCATGTCGAGGTCATCGGTGACGCGAACCCATATTAGTTTTTATCTTATCAGAAAACGCGCAACGCGGCTAAAGAAAAACACTTGAAAAAAACCAAACAAACGTTCAGTATCGCGCACACCCCACGAGCAAGTTTACAAAGAACAGATTTTTTGCTAAATTCCACGCGGATAAAGTCGCGTGTAACAGTTAGTTCTTCAATATATTCTTAATACCTTACAATAGTAAGACAAAGGCACTACTACTAAAAGAAATGTATGCATAACTTTCATAAACTCTATATACGTAACCAACACAACATGAATAGGTACTTACAACTCCAAGTTGAAACGCTTATCGAACTGTGTTGCGATGCATGCCCCTTTATCCTTGAAATGTAAGAGTGGTCACGTCTTGGTCACCCTTTTTGTTCTTACATCTCAAATTATTTGAGAATTCGCTTTGCCGATGACTTCGTTTGCAATTACTTTTTTATTACACACAAGTTATTTAGGTAGACAATATATAGATTAAATTGTTAGATTTGCCTCACAAAATTAGCATTTTTTTTTAAATATGATATCTCTTTTGCTGTCACTCGGATGCGAACTGGAATTACATGGATTTTCGAAGCAGTCGTTTCCATCTGACCTTTTTTGTTGTGACAGCAGCAGCGAAGTTTACCTTTATATCCTAGTTATATTTTTTCATTGCCTGAAAACTCAGTTAAAAAAGTTTTCTATGGATGTAATCTAGCTATATCGATTTATCATCTCCGAAACTACTTACATACTAAGTTTCACAGAAATAGATGACACCGTTTCCGAGATTCTGAATATATACAAATATAAAAATATACAAGAATTGCTCGTTTAAAGGTATTAGATAGATTTTTGTTACGTTTATGTTTTCACGTTTAGTCTGTGATATCACAGACCGTTCTACACGGCTCTCCCACATTATTGTTTTAAGTTTCTTAACGTATTTTTCTAACCTTCATTTTGTATGGTAATTACTCCCATCGTAAAGATCCTAGCATGTTGTAAGATAACATAACTTTTTCAATACACACATATTTAAAATACAAAAAGATTACACACAAAGTAACAATAAAAAAATCAAAAAATATTTTTTCTTAAGTGACCAAATACAATAAACAAACAATCTGTTTCATTTCATATTATTATATTTCATCAATTCTTTTCATTATCAATGTATCATTTGATTATTACAAAAATAATTCCGATATCACAGAAAAACACTCCGATTCTGCTGGTTTGCATATGTCTGCAAGATGCATTTAAATTGAAATTGCGAATGCAGTCGTGAAATTACTGTCATCTCCCTCCCACGTATGAATCATGTGAAAGGTTAAATCAGTGTAGCATTAAATTTAATGTTTTGTTTTCTGTACCTATGCAATGTGCATGTTTTCCCAAATCAAATAAAACGCAATGGTCGTTGACGCCCTATACACGGCTTTGCTAATCGTACAATCCCTAAAATAACCTGGAATTCCCTCTGGGGTGATCAGTACCGATGTTAGCCGGTACTATGCTATTTACAATGTCTTAATTACCAGTCACTAACACCAAAGTCTGAAATAACTTTAGTTGGTTGTCGATATTTATTTGTGTATACTAAAATAAACGAAATTAACTAAATACTCGGAGATATTAAACGTTAATTAATACTTGAAGGTGTTAACTACATTCACATTAAATATCGTCTTTTGTCACTGCATGTAATATAGTATTATAAAAACATTATCTGCGACTTAGTACGCATACTTTTATAAAACTTACAAGTTTTATATCTCAGCATATTAAAAGATAGTTTCCATTGCTAACACAAGACAGAGCCACGTAGACTTATCCACACAAAAATACTAACACAGTTCCGCGTAAGCAACACGCAGTATCTGGATCAAGTAAGGAAGCAACTTCTTTTGATTTTTTTACGAAATATACTAAGTTTAATTCAAAAAGCCTGAGTCAAGTAACATTTATTCTGTGTGTCGATGTTACTTAAAATTTGCGTAGTTACAATTTAGTCAATTTATTCATAACTGCACCTTGCAAAGTCATTTTATAATTTGGAAGCTTAACGTTTTTAAATTGACTTACTGTCAGAGAGATAAAGTTAAAAGCGAATAGTCTCATTTTTTTTTTTTTTTTTTATGTTATCGGCAGTCGATTTTTTTGGTAAATATTTTCAATACACAGACAAGATAATTCAACACTTTTACACTCATATTAGAGTTTTGGAAAAATTAACAAGATAACAAGGCAATGAAATGTTAATTTTGAAAAATGTCTTTTATATTTTTAGTAATATAACGGTAAATTGTAAAAGATCATAGTTTTAACCATTACCTCATATTTTGTATACCTTATCCTTTCTCATAAACGGTATTACTATAGAATGCATAAAAAACAATTACAGAAACTAGTATTAATGTCTAAATTATATAGTATCTGAAGTATGTTCGTTTACAGATACTATATTATTCGAAAACTTTCTCCAGAAACTTCTCTAAGCGGTCAACGCTCGCCCGAGGGCGAAATTTAATATTGTATTGTGAATTTTACATAACGGTTAACGTCATAAGGTTACATTGATTGACACGCACGATGTACGATATAATGTTAATAAATTAACCATTTATAGTTTAATAGCTGACCCGACCCTGCGTTGTTGTGGCTCAATTATTCAAAAAGAAATTCAAAGTTAAAATATGCCATCTATGAGTCGATTCTACAGTTTTCAAGCTTTACAACAAACTAATTTAAAGCGCCATCTGTTCGAGACTGATGAAACTTACAATTAAGAACAATAATCAACATTGACAAGAATTAAATTTGTAATTAAAAAATATTGAGGTCATTGATCGAAACATAAATTATACTATCTTTCGAGTTGGACCAAATCTATATCTATACATATAATCTATCAATCTATATATAATACCTTTAAACGAGCAATTCTTGTATATTTTTATATTTGTATATATTCAGGATCTCGGAAACGGTGTCATCTATTTCCGTGAAATAGTATGTAGGTAGTTTCGGGGATGATAAATCGATCTAGCTAAATTTTTTATTCCTAGAAAACTTTTTTAACTGAGTTTTCAGGCAGTAAAAAAATATAGCTAGAGTGCAAAGGCAGATTTCGCCGCTGTTGTCAAAACAAAAATAGCTCAGATGGAAATAGGTTGCTTCGAAAATCCGTGTAAACCCAGTTTGAATCCGAGTGACAGCAGAAATATATACATTTTTTTGGTAGAAAAAAGGTTAATTTTATAAGGCAAACCTAACAGTTTATTTTAAGTTAAAAATGTTTTTAAAAAACCGAGCTATGCTCGTTCGCCTAGGCACTAAGAATATAAATCTAACGTGTCTGTACTTTGTAGACTCTTGTGTAACATTTTGTCTGGGATTCATTAAAATCGGTTCACTCTATCAAAAGTCGTTTAAATTTTAATGACGACTTACGAACTAGAGAAAAGATAAATAAGTGAACTAAATACATTCACATGATTTTATTAGTCAGTGTTTTTTTTAATTATGTTCCACGCGGACGAAGTCGCGGGCACAGCTGGTTATATGCTCGTATAAATGCCAACTGTCATGAAGATCGGTTGAGTATCGTCAGAGTTCATCGTGGGCTAAGATTATAACGCTGGATTTAAATTTAAATTTTAATGTTTGAATTACGTATATTTTGATGAGATTTAAAGAAAGGCCTAAGCGCCTTGGTCGGACGAACTGGATCGCCACATTCTCCGTACACGACTCGACCGGTTGGACAGGCGCGGGGCGACCCGACGCGAATCCTGGCGCTAACGTTACCTATATACCTGTTTCTTACATAAGCTTGTATTCGACATAGTTATCTAAGGCGAGGAAGGTTGTCACTATTCAGAATTTATCGCAGCGTATAATTTTATTTACGACTGTAGATGTAGATTAAGTAAGAATCAACTAAAATATAGTCCGGTGAAGTTGTTAAGGTCTTCTTACTAGACCAATAATTTAGTCAGTAAAAAAAAGCTTATTATGTCATGTTAGGAATAAAATTACCTTACGCGTTACGTGTGAAACGTTAAGTGTATCCCTATCCAGTATTTTTTTCATTTTTTTTGATGTTTTTTTAATTCACATAAAAACTCCCTGAATTGCTTGATTGATAATTGGAAACAATGGGAGTCATTGGTTCTAGGTATTTCAAGATTTTTTGAGTTTGGAAACACAATTGGAACCGGTAGGTAACCGATTTCGCGCAGACGAAGTTGTGCGGGTTATCTGGTCTTATTATAAAGCTGTATTGATATTTTTTTATCAATTTAAAAGTCTATTTAATGTACAACCAAGCGGACGAGTATTAGCTATGGTAATAAAAATGTAAGTGCAATCCTGTTACTTACTATATGCATAGTCTAGTTTGTTAAACCTTTCACTTGACTGAACCAATTGTAATTTATACCTTGTTATAAATTTTACTCCTCAAATTGTTTTCTCTAATATTTATCGTATAATAATGTGTGTAAACAACAATTATATTCAAGTAAGCCATAACTAGAAATCAGAACGCGTTATTTATGTAAGCGATAAGGTCAGGTGCAGTTTATTTATACTCGGATCGTTTTAAAGTACACTGCATCGTAGTGCTTGTAAACCTTGAAGTAATCTTGTTTATTTCAGCAATGCTGACCTCTTCAAAATGTGTGAAGGATGGTAGAAGAGGCAGTAATTTCATTGTTGAATTACTTTTATTATATTAAAATTGTTGCATAACTTAGGGTAATATAATAATAATTCAGTCACATATATAGTTCGGTGAAGCTGTGAAGACCATTCCAGGTCAACAGCGTTTTCTTCTCGAAAAAAAAAGAGTTACATTACATTGGTTTTATATTACATTATTATAGAAGAAATGCATAGCAGTTTGATTGTGTAACTTCAAGCAAAGAATAACATTGTTCTTATCAATATGTGTTTAGGTTAATTTAAAACAACTTTTTTTTTGCTGACACTCTGAAATGTCATTCTAGACGACGAGAAAAGAATTCCCTCAGATTTAAAGCACTTAATTTTATTTCTTTGTACTTCCTTTTTGGATTAGAATTTTTTTTATATAAAAGTATCTATATATGTATTTCAAATAACTCTTGTTTCATTTTTATAACATCGTCGGATTTTAAACTTAATTTTTAATATACTTAACACTCTTGAAAAGATCCTATAATTTTTTTTAATAAAACTTGGCAAATTGTGTTGATAGTAACAGCTCTAAAATGCCTAATTTTTACTTTAATGGCATATTTTTGAAAGTGTCAGGAGAATGGCTAATTTTACCAAAAAAGTGTAAACAGCAAAGATGCAGGAAATTAATTTATGTACAAGGAAAATCCTAATAGATGTATAACTAAAATTCATAATTATAAGAATAACTCAAGTATATATAAAATGAAATTATACTTCCTTAGAGGCTCAATCATGTTGAAAACTACTGCCGGTATCTCTATAAGACTAAGACGGTTCCAGGATACTTACTTTATGGATTCGATTGACCTTTTGCAATTTTTAAACAGGCATAAATTAGCCACTAACAATATAAATAAAGCCGACAATTATGAGTTAAATAAGGTAACGAAACATTACATCTATTTAAATTGTTACGTAACTATAAAAACCCAAGACGTACCGTCTCGAATAAAATAGCGCTCAAAACCGGGCACAAAGACTCCCGAATATACATACGTGGTTCTAGTTATGCGATAAACTTTTGATTTTGCAAATCCAACCTTATTTGAATGATTCAAAATTGTTTTTACTAAAACGCAAGCAATGCGAGACTATTTGAAATGAGTGCATAATCCATATTATGCACTCATTTTTGTGTGCCGACTGTAAGACACTGAGTGTGCATATTGGGTTTTTGTATATCAATGATTACATCACAATCAGTTTTAAAGGTAATCTACTTACAATCAAATATTACGTAACCGGTTTCAAGCATTAAAATAACGGACCGATGAGCAACTCATCACAATTTTATAGCTAAACGCATAATAACTAATTTATAATAATGTCTTCTCGGTTATCCATAATTCGTTCCATAGTAAACCCCCGGCTCCGGCGTAAGAAGATAATATTTTTTTCTAAGCTCCATTTTATTAGTAAAAGTTACCGTAACTGATGTTGATCGTACTAAAGCGTTTAAAGCTTGATTTTATTTATGTAACTAGTACTAAATTTCAGTAAAATTGTATTCACATTATCACATAATAATAGGTTCCTTCATTGTACTTTATAATTCCTTTATCCTCATCGTAAAGTCATTAAGCGATAATATTTAACAGCTTTCTAAGCCCAGTGTTGATTGTAAAAGTTACCAGAATGGATCGCGGTCAACCTAAGCTCCGTCGATTTACTGTACCGCTAATTAATAATAATAAAATACAATCCTCGGTAGTATACTGGTAAGTATCGCCGACTGTCACGCGGCAGACCGGGGTTCGATTCCCCGCCGGGGACGTTACTTTTTCCAAGCCGAGGTGTGCCGTGCACCCTTGAGCTAATTGTCAAATCAAATCGGCTGAGTGCCCTAAGCGCTCGCCTTAGTAGTCCGATGAACCTGTTAAGACCTTGCTGGGTCAATAGCGTAGTCAGTTTGAGAAAAAAAAAGTAGTAGGCGTTTTTACTAGGAACTTAATTTAAATTTATTTTAGAAAAGCGTATAAAATAAAAATTAATGTTTCTTGTTATTCCAGTTTTATCTTTTCCTTGAATAAGTATAAGAATTTACATGTATTCATAATGTTTATGACATCTTACTTTGTTGATAAATTCTATCATAAAAGCACACAGCATTTAAACTTAGTAAAAACGTTGACTTTCATTTGTTTATAACTGCTTCGAAGTACTTTTGCAGCATAATTAAATTAATGGTATATATTTTAGACAATATTTATTGTATAAATTATAACATACATTTTTCTTTTTAATTGGCAACCCTTACATATAGTAAGGGTTTTTGCCCTTCATCATAATAGGTGCAATTTCCGGATTAATTATCCAGTATCATACATTGCGATTCTCTGCCAGATACATCGCCACTTGGACTGTAATCTACAGAGCAACGGTTATCCGTTCCATTGAAAGAGCAGGTCTTACTCGAACTCTTATTCCATCGACATTCTCTGTAAATAAATTCAATTCTACATTGTTGCACATTGTTTTTTTTTTCTAATACCATAATAGGCAAACGAACAGGCGGGTCACCTGATGTTAAGTGATCCCCGCCGTCCATAGACACTAGCAACACCAGGGGAGTCGCAAGTGCGTTACCAGCCTCTGAGGATAGTTGGGATGGGGAGGAGGAGTGGTGGGCCTCCGGTGCTCTCACTGACCGAACGAAACACAACAGTGAAAGCATTGTTACTTCAACTCGGTTTTCTGAGAGGGTGATACTACCTCGTAAAAAGCCGAACGCATCCATGCTGAAATCAGTAATAGCTTCAGCGTGGCTCTACCACCTACAGTACTATATATAGTTTGAAGTGATTTCTGTTAATTTATTAAACATTGAGATAACTCCCCTTTCTGTTATTTTTGGATATTGGAGTAAGAAACGATCAAAGAAGAACATAATTGATCAGGAATGTTCGTTTACGCCACACGCCACTGGTTTACACGTAACCACGTTGAGGGCGTAATTCTGTTTACCGTTGGAGATATCTTTGTCCGTAATTAATGGGTAGCTTTTAATCTATACATCGTTGTGGATTTAGTGATTTCACTTTACTGATCATTTTGTGTTCGTAGCTTTGAATTCTGGGCTAGTTTAAAGCGAATTGATCTTATTTGCAGCTAAAATATAAGGGTCAGTTTATTCTATGGGTATTAGAAGCAGAACCCACCATTTAGATCAATGGTACTCAACCTTTTTTGAAGTTATACTTCTTTTAGCGCGTTAGTGAAAAATGAGAGTAAATTTATTTGATGCACGCGCACACCGTCCCGAAAAACCGACACCCTGAAGTTAGCTATAACCAACGTTTTGTTTATTCTTGTTCTTGTATCTTTGTTCTATGTATTAAATGCCTTTTTTCTATTGTTAGTGTCGGTTTTTCTAGAAACGTAGAATAAGGTGAAAGATAAAATTTTTGAATATAGGATTTTTATCTTATTACGCCAAAGAAGTATAACTTCTATCGCGTGTACATAAGTACACACACACATTTTTTTAAACGAGCCACAAATATGTTACACTCATGGTATCGCGGGATGCAATCCACAAATATTTTGGTATTAAATTAAAAAAGCGTAATTTTCAATTAACAACGTATTAATGTAGTGAAAAATGGTTGTCCAATAAAATAAGCTTGGTATAACCCTTATGTCATAAGGAACGCATTGCGGTCGGGTGATCTGGGATCTATTTAATTTAATCAGCGTGCTCATAGTTTTTTGATGGGCACGAAGTTTAAAATAATTGAAAAAAAGTATATTCGGGTGAGACAACTATAAAAAACCGTCGGACCTCAGTTTGAGTATAGCTGTTTTAAATGATGAACATGGTATGTTCTCCTAGGTCATGTATCTCATATAACTGATATGACTCAATTAGTAAACACATTTCTGGTAGTGTCTTACTATAAACTAGTTATGTTTCATGTACAGATATTACTTCTTTTAAAGATATACTCCAAATAAGAGTTAAAATCAGAATTTATAAGCTCCAAGTGCCTGGATTTCTAGTTGTAATGAAGTCAGTTGGAAAACATAAATCATTTATTTTACATTTCATATTGTAAATGGTATCTTTGAGATTTGTTAAGATTTGAATATTGCATGAACTTGTATTATTAATATATGTTTTTATATCAAACGCGGCAAATGAATAGGTGTGTCACCTAATATTAAGTGTCACTACTGTCCATAGACTAGCAACACCGGAGGAGTCGCAAGTGTGTTGCCAGCCTGCTTTGGTGGGGAAGGTGGATGGAGGGTGTGGGTATTAATATTAAAACTATTTAAAAGCATTAATTCTTTCCTTTTCTAATTTATGTTCTTTCTTTTTTGTACTCTCGTTAATGTTGGTGGTATTAAGCATATTAAAATGAAAGTCTCAGACATAGACTTTGATATATTATAGCCATCTCACGTTCCGCAACTTTGTTGCACATAAAATATTTTATGAGATCATATTTGTCTCGGGTTACAGCTTTCTCGTAAATAACTTCACACAACAACAATATCTAAACTGTTTACGTTTTGTATTTGTTAACCGAAGTATGGTGTAACTAATAGTATTTACATTGGATTTGCTGAATTAGATTTGCCTTATTTTAAATACGTTTTATTAAAAATGGAATTAAAACTGATCTCTTTTGAATCTACAATTTAAAAATGTATCACTGAATGTGTTGGTAAGCGCAAATGTCGACAACAGCTGAACCGATTTCACTAATTCGTTTTTTGTTGTGTTTGTTATTGTCAAAAGGTTCTTATGATAAAAAAGCGCATATTTTAATATACTTAAAGCGGAACAGAGTTCGCGAGCACTGCTAGTTTTTTTATAATACAATTATAGTCTGAATTATTTAATTTTCATAATTTGTAAATTGAAATTATTATCATTATTCTCTCTTTCACATATATTGGCACTTCGAATAATAATTATATACTTTTTTATATAGTTTATTAATTCACCAAACATATAATAAGCTGCACAATTTCAATACAAAATATTAATAATAGATGTACACAGACTACTATTCTACGTTAGTAGTTAAGCTTTTGATGTGGTAGAGCCACGCTAAAGCTATTACTGCTTTCGGCATGAATGGGCCGGCTCGCCCGGGGTAGTACCACCCAACCCATAGAAAACCGACGTGAAGTAACAGTGCTTACATTGTTGCGTTTCGTTCGGTCAGTGAGAGCGCTGGAGGCCCACCTCTCCTCATCTTCCCCCTCTCCTTTTCTCTTCCTCCCCCCACTCCCACCCTCCCCCAACATAGGCTGGCAACGCCGCTCAACGCGCCTAAATAATGTTTCACTTGAATATAAACAAAAAATGCATTTACACAAGTTTATGATTGTATTTCGTGAGATATGATAAAATTATCAGAACGGAACAAAGAATTGTGTTCTGTATACATTTTTATATCCTACTACATACAGACAAGACGAGTGGATTGTTTTGAATAAATTAATTATGAAATGCATTAACTGCCTATAAGAACAAGATTTTGCTAATGGCGGATGTTCTTATCTACTGACCTTATCCCTTTATCTCCCACTCATGTCGCAAGTTTTCCTGCGAGATCACAATTGCGTGGTAGCCTCCATCTTGGCGCAGATACATAGTTCGTAAATTATTATCTGATCATCACCGTCTATAGACACTAGCAACACCAAAGGAGTAGTAAGTGCGTTGCTATGTCGTGTTGGTGGGGAAGGGGAGAGAGGGAAGGAAGAGGGGAGGTGGGCCTCTGGCGCTCTCACTGACTAAACGAAACGCGACAATGCAAGCATCGTTACTTCACGTTAGTTTTCAATGAGAGGGTGACACTACTCCGGCGAGTCGACCGATTCATTCTGAGACCAGTTATAGGTTCAGCGTGACTCTATCACCTACCAAATACTATGATGATGTGAAATCATCCCTTGATTAGTGTGTATCTTCCTTTCTGCAATATTGAATCACTTAAATGTAATATACAGTGGTACCAGTATGACGTAGGTGGCTGCCTATGAAATCCTTTACCGTCAGTCGATTTTCCACGATAGCGTACTTACCCTTCTTCATGTGTTTTTCAACAAGAATACCAAAGATAAATTAGTTACTTCCTTTATCCATGTTGAAGCGATGATAGCTTATTTGCTAGAGTATTGGACATCGCGTCAATGGACGCAGGTTGTAATCCTTGAAACTTATTTTAATATCCAAAGGCTTATTATAGGGTAGATAAATATGAGAACGATTGTGATATCTGGAAATGTCTCTGGTCATCCACTAATAACGAATGTAACTATTTATGTTTTGTACAAATATATAACATGAAGAGATAAACCAGATCGAGTTTCTTGCCTGTTCTTCTCGGTGACTGGGTTGTTTTCTGAATCGGTGGTTGGCCTAAAAAGTTTGGGAAACACTGGGTTAGTTTGTTCAGACAGCTGCACTTGAGAGCCAGGCCTATATGTTTAGCGTGTTTACTATCTTGGACTACATCGTCTTGTTATATCAGATAAATTGTGGTCAAACGCCTAGGTAGCTTAGGTTACCTCATTTAGGTCGCGAATTGCATGAACTACGCAACAGCCCAAGCCGAGGTGTGCCGTACACTCTTGAGCTAGTTGTCAAAATTAAATCGGCTGAGTGCTTTAAGCGCTCGCCTTATTAGTCCAGAGAAGCTGTTAAAGCCTTACTAGGTCAATAGCGTAGCCAATTCGAAAAAAAAAACTATTTTACTCATATCGATTCTTACTGTATGTAGAACGATGGTATATTGAAATCTGTATCTCGTAATTTTAAGTTGGGTAAATAAATACAATGAAGTTCGATGTTCCCATTCGTTGATAAAATTCAGCATTACTAGTACTTAACATTTCATCATTTCCTGTGTTCACGGATGATAACGATATCTGTACAGCTAGGCAATATATATTGCAATTGCTGGTAGAAACTGTTTTGAGTTCTATATTAAAGAACTCGTATTTGTGAATTAAGATGAAATGTTTATCCAATACTTCAATACCTACGATAATTGTTTTTTTTTTTCATTTTTTCAATTACTCTCGAATTTTTGGCGTAAAGTAATAAGTAATTACCAAATTAATAACTCGTCTATGGGACTTTTTGGCTGGACCTTAGTATGTCATGTAATGGCTTTTATGTTTTACTAGGTCTGCCCGAAAAATTTGTTCGCGTGCAATAGTTACTTTGGGCCAACCCTAACACGCAGCGGAAGCTCTCAAAAGGAAAAAACCCCGATTTTTAAACATTCTTCATTGGTGCTTCGCTCCTATTGGTTTTAGCGTGGTGCCTTTGTACCTAGATGTAGATGATATGATTTTCGGTTGGCACCGATTTCCAATACATCTCTTGGTAGCACACATATTCATATGTTTCATTAAATTTGGTTAATTTGATAAACTATTTATTTTCCGGTTTTCAGTGCCTTATTCTTATGCCTCTGATTAATATTGAAGTCGGTTAATTCTTTTTTTTGAAAATTTACTTTATCAATTTAAAATCCATGCAATCAAACCGAACGTAATATTTACAAAACTGTCACTGACTAGACCACAGAGTAACTTGTTATGCAAGTTGATTCGTACAAGCTGTTACATTAAATAAAATAATCGGATAATATTGAACATGATACAATAGTAAGGTAAATGTTTAGTATTTGACACTGATTAACTATTTTCAAAATCTTTGACTATGTTCTCAATACACATTTAGCACGTTTTTACGAAAATTCTGCTTTATTACAAAAAAAAAAAAAAAATGTGATACTTGACATCCCTGTAAGTCCCAGTCATTGATTAGTAAGGAATTAAGAAATTAATGCGTTATTTTTTTAATTATATGTTACATTAATAAAAATTGAGAATTTATTAAATAACACTTTTTTTTCGAACTGATTACGTTATTGTCCTTACTAGGCCTTCACAGCTTCACCGGACTAAAATTAAATAACATTTAGTAATAGATGTTCTATAACAATGGGTGATTTAACATAACAATTACTAGACGAGTTTAAATGAAAACAATTCTATGGTTATGCGATAAATGGAAAATACAAATAAATTTATTGCAATTGCTGTTCAATGGTCCGTCAGTCTAAGTAGTAAATTTATTCATTGCTTGTTGAATAAAGCAATGTATTGGTGTGGTCATATTAATACGGTAACATCCTTTAGTAGATGAACTATACATTACATCCAAGGTTGTCGTGGGAGTTTTTGGCGGGATCTCAGTCTGTCATGTAGTGGTTTTTATATTTTATTCATAATCTTGTGTTATTAGACTCTTAATTTTGTAAATTTGGTGGTGTTTTGCGTAATATAGTTAGTTTATTTTGCATAAGTGAAGTCTGAGATGCCACAGAAACTCCCTAGAAGGTTCTAACAAGGGATCCACCATCTTGTTAGAATATTGACTGACACGGCGCTTATTATTGAAGTGATTGCACGATGCTTGTAATATTATTGATTACGTGACAATGACAGTAATAATCTGAATGATTGATTGCCAAAAATAAAGAAAAAAAAAATAGGTTGTCGTGAAGTCGGTATTTTTATGCCTTTTTCTAAAATCCCGATAAACATATCAGAATCGTGTTGTTATAACAAAGTTGTATAAGTAAAAAAACATGTCATTTAATTACAGTTTCATAACTCCAAAAAATTTTTTTCATATATATTTATTGCTTCATAGAGCTATAAAGGATTTTCTGATTAGAAAAATATTTTCACATCTAGTAAGAATGTAAATTAAAATATTGTGGCTAAATAACCTTTAACTCATTTCCTATAATTACTAACACTACATGACAAAAGTAAATACAGAAGAAATATAGCGAAATCTTTTATAATGATTTTGATTGATATAATCACCTTAATTTTTTTTTGTATCTCTGACGTGTATGCAAAATTTCATGATGTAAATAAATAGATAATACGTGAAAGCGAAACAGACAATTTCCCTTTCTCATTTACAATATTAGTTAGGACAGTTTTGAAAATGATATATATATCTCGTGCTCTTTCGTACTTTTCAACAATATAACGTTTATATAACACGTGTTTATAAAGAAGGTTATGCTTTAAACTTTATAGAGCATTCTTTACCTACCTACACTAAAATTAAAATGTATTTTTCTATTGATCTAATGAATATCTATATCTAGCATCTAGAATTCTGATTATGTGCTAGGAACTTTTCTAAGCCTAACTTCGAAAATTATTTCCAAAAAAACCTGGTTAAAGTTATATTTAAATGTTCCACGACTCAAGCCGTAATATTTCACCTGACGATATACAAGTTGAAGGCACTACTAGTGGAGTCACCGACAATGGAGATAATAAATCGTTCGGCACCTACTTTTGTGACAGCAGTTTTATAGGCGGTTGTTACGCCCTTCAGTATTATTGATGTTTTGTATTCGATTACGCGGCACGGTGCAGCTAGTTTACCGTTCATAATTTAAAGAACGTGTATCAACAATTTGTAAATTTCACTAATGTTTGCCAGCGGTTTCGCTCGCTTTAAAGTCGATTCAACCTGCTCTCGGTGTTATTGTTCTGAGTGAGATTAACCTTATGTATGTCTATAACCTTGACAACATGTATCCAAATTTTAATGTGAAATTGTTAAGTAGTTAAAACTCAACAATGTAACATGTAAAATTGTAAAACGTAACATGTAAAAATGTAAAATGTAACGTATAAAATTGTAAAATGTAACAATGTTAAATTTAACCGTCCCCTCCCCCTAAAAGAAAATAATGCTAATACCACCCCTCCCATGCTTACGTAAACATAAGGATTTTTAGACTGTTCTGGTTTCATTATTAATTCATGGACAGCAATTGACAAGTCTAGAAATAAGGAGTTTATAGTCTATAGAGGAATTAATTTATAGTAGTTCGCTACTAGGAATATGGTAGCCCAGTGAAAAAGACCGCGCGCCTCACATATCAGATCTTGACACCCAGTTCCCCCATAGTATATATTAGCAAACATAAAAAAATCAAATAACCCCACCCCCCATCAGTGCTTACATATTTATTACATACATTATTATATTATATAAATCGATCTTAATCTGAGTGTATAAAAATAGTATGCGTGTTTCAAAATATGTCTAGCATTCCATTTCGATATTATCTAACTTCAACTGTCAAAATGTTCCCCGCGATATGAATTATAATCCTTTAAAATACGGTTTAAGCCCTGAGTGCAATAGAAAGAAAATATTCATATTATATTTAGAGCATATGTATATATATGTAACAATATATATATCCTCCTAATTCTAATATCCTAGTATAAAGAGAGTATATGCCGTTTTTAAATCCCAGTGACACCTAACTTTAATTAAAGATGGTAAATTTAAGGTTAAAAGCATAGTCTTCTGTGAAAAGGTCATTCGCTATTGACCTCAAAACGCCTTACTTGTAATACCGTAAGAAATGAGACGTGTGCTGTGGGAGGTGAGGCCCTGAAAACGGTGCCAATGAGCAAGGGCGTCTTATTTCACCTTAATATCTCCTATTGAAATGAGACCGACATCTTTAAACAAATATCTATATCATATCAAATGTTAAATAGAATTACCATTTTTGAAACTCTGTACAAATGTTTTATATCGGGGAGGATTTAAGGAGCCGAATAAAGAAAACACTTATCTGAATTAAAAACAAAAATAATAGAAGTTGTATTTGCAGAGATAGTTAAATAATTTATTACCAATACGGCTCTGGTTATCGTTTGCTTTGCTAGAGTTAGTCCGAACCCAAAGATGACTGTTCTCGCGAGCCGATTGTCAACCCTACTTATAGTATGGGAATAATCTGCATTAGGTATTATCATTTGTACCTCCCGCTTATTAGTTACGTAATAAATTTACGAAAGATAAGCGTCCTTTCTGTTAAGCAATTACCATAATACATTACAAATAAATTACATTGGATATTAATTCACAGTAATGTAGCTCTGACCGACATTTTGAAAAGGAGGTCACATATGTAATATTTGTCCTTCAAAATAATAAATGCATAACGCAGAGGAAAATATGTGTTTAATCAGCTTTCATATAAACTAAGGTGGATAGGAGAGTAAAATATTTGTTGAAACAAAAAATTCCTTGCTTCCCTGAATGACATAAAAATGCATTCAAAACTTATAATAAATGTTAAAATACAAATCAAGAAGATCACTATATTAACTGGTTTCTTCTAATATATATATATTTTTCCATTAAAAAATATGTTCTGTTTTGTTTTATAAATCAATGCAAAATATACAATGATTAAGTTGTCTTATTTATATGTTAAGTTTAATTTTTACACATACAATAAATAGTAAAATTGTAAAACATTATGTTGAATTTGGAAGGCAAAATTAAATATAATATAGATACCTGTTTTTTAAATCGTTTTTATTATGGCTCTTTTTACTCTACAAAGAAATATTAATATCTTATTTTTAGACAAAAAATACACTGTCAATAAAATGTTACCCACATGGATAAAATATACACACCTAATAAAGTCTTACTTTATACGAAAAAAATACAAAGAATCGTTAAAGTTTTTACACTCAACACTAAACTTATGTACATAGAACATATGTACAACATCGTAGACACATAGTATACGTATGCAGTCACCCTGAACGAGTACATAAGTAGGTTTATAGCCTCTATTCGAGAAAAACTAGGCGTTCTAGGTTTATACTTCTTCTATTCTGAGCTAAATACTGCTTTTTATACGTACATTAAGACTTTATGAGCTATAAACTATTTGTTTGTAAATGTTATTCGAGTAATCCGATAATGGATTGTTATATCTTATCACATTTTTTATTCCACAAAAATAAATTGAAATAATGAGTATTTATTTATTTAAGGTCCACAGACCTGAGTTCGCTAAAAATGTAATGAATCCTGCTATATGTAACATTTAAAAAATAATAGAGAACGATTCATAGTATTAAAACAAAAAAAAAAACAAAGGGAAATTAAACATTTAATTGTAAATCGAATTGACGGCAAAGAAACAGAAAAGAATATATCAAATTTAAAACGTAAATGATTACAAAAAGAAATCCTACTATACAATATACAATGGTGGCCTATGTTAGTTCTTACTAACCATAGATTAAAAGTTGGAGAGTTAAATAAACAACTGGTCTATATGTGCGACACTAAAAGGAGATTAAAAAAAAAATCAGGAGATTCAATGAAACCGTGTATTACATTGTACATGAATATTATATCACCTATCTTTCTACGAGTCTGTAACGGTTTCAATTTATAATACACTAAACGTTTGGAGTACGAGTTTAAGCTACTGTTGTGACATAAGAATTATTTTTGTACTCGTTCTATGCTATCTAAATTAATCTGACAATGAAGGTTCCATACTTCATTAAGATAATCTAGAAGGTTACGAATTATTAAATCAAAAATTACAATAAAAAAATATAATTTATAGCATTACATATTTTAATACAAAGTACTCTGCCACGTCTGTATTTCTGTACGCGATAAACTCAAACAACTGCACGGATTTTCATGCGGTTTACACCTGTAAATAAAATGATTCATGAGAAAGGTATATCAGTTGTCATGGTTTTTTTTATTATCTGGGCGAGACAACGTCCGCCGGGCCCGCTAGTTATTAATATAAACAAAAATGTAATATTTATTGTACTCACCTTGTTTACTTTTTATCAATACTGCAATTTATAATAATGTGTCCGATTACGATACACAGTATCCGCCCACTAAACCGGTAACACATCGTGATGACCTTTAAAACTTCGAGTTATAATTTTAAACGCTAACACAATATATACTAGATAAAACTTGATAACTTACAAAACTATATTTTCTTTCATAATCTTGAAATAGTATCGTTTGTATTTCAAAATATAACTAAATCCGATGACCGGAACTTTACGCCGTCGTAGTGGTCTAGTAATTTGATTTGTGGATCATTCTAATGGCCTCAAGTTCAAGTGTAATAACGATTTTTTCTAAATAAGCGAATTTACTCAATTCAATTGGTAACACTATCGACTGACGGTGAAAGAAAACATAGTGAGGAAACCCGAACCTGAGAAATGTTCTTGTAGTACTTCTTATGGGATAACATAGAACTGTGGATTTCTCAAAGTTTGAAATCGCTGATACGTTGTGGGCTGGCGTGGTGATTATCCCCATCTTCTTGGGAAGAGGCCTATAATCCTGCAGTAGCTCTTTTACATAATGATAATGGTATCACCCTGGTAGTCCCCCTGGATAGCTGCCCTAACGTCCGCCCGGCAGAATGTGGCCGGGGTACACACCAGCTGCCTACCCTCGCCCGCCGCACATGTGCAATGAGGAGATGGGCTCTCCGACGCATCCCCTCAGGTCCGGCTACAGTGGTGGGAAGAGGCGTGCATATCGTCGCCTTCTCCCTCCAGTCCTCCATTGGTGGAGAAAGCCACTCAGAGGGTCATACTAACTCTCTCCGCAGCCTCCTTCTGCGAGATGATCTGACTGAACCTGTGTCATGTACTGTATCTTAACCGATATCGCAATTTAACCTCATTTGACACAACTGTTGTAAAAAACCTATTACATCAATATTGATATGTTGTTATTGTAAACTATTCCACATTGTTACACTAAATATTTGGCATTAAGTTTATAACGTATATTTGTCACATTTGATATTGGCGAAATTGCCTACATAGAAAGAAGCCCGACCGGAAAAAAATGTACTTATACATACAATATGGTCTATGTTGTGACTAACTAGTACGTGTGCCTTGTGTTTTTGATAATAATTCTTGTGAACGTATCAATACGTATGATGTTCTTTGTATATGAGATATGATAAGTTAGTAACTTTACTGTCGGTAATAAGTTCCGTGTTCTATAGTAATTATATTGATGAAATACTAACTTTTTTCCACGTCTTCTCTCGCGGTAATCTACATTAAACTTGTCTTTCGAGGTACACATTTTTTTAATAAAAAGTACCCGTGTCTTTTCCTATACACCTGACAACGTTTATGCAAAATATAATGGTGATCTATGAGTAGTTAGGGTATAAAAGGGTAACAAATAAACAATCTCATATTCGCAATTATAATATGGATATATTATGAACTTAGAGAAAAACATAGTTATCTGGAATGAATTGAAAAATAAACATACTAAACGGAAATAGTACCTACATACAGTAAATTAATATAAGCTATCATTACTTCTAATAATTTGCATTTTATTCTTAAATATATAGCTTAAAAATGGATACCTACAATAAGTCTTAACACAATAATTGATGACGCCATAATTAATTTGTACAATTAATCGATACTAAATTAGTGCAAGGACCGATATCATAGTTTAAATATGCGTTCAACCTTCAGTTAAATCGTTAAGTTGTATTTATGTAACATGCAATGATTCCGGATGACCTTGTGTAGTGTAAAAATACATGTTAGCTTTACATAGTTTCGTGTTGTGCGCCGAAAATTTATTTAAAGCGTCTTTCGAAATCGAAGTAAAGACTACAGTAATAAACGAATGTTTTATTATCTGTTGAATGAAATTATACACAAATATATTTTTTTAAGCGTGCACGAACAGATAAGTAATTCAAAAATCCATTATGTATTATAAAATTACACGATAAAGATAGACGATTTATAACCAGATGAGAAATGAGATATGTAAATAAACGATTTAAAATTATTTCATTATAAACAATGTATGTATACTATAATTTATTACGTATTTAAATATAACAAATTATCATTAGATTACAAAATTTTTTTTTGCACCATTGAAGTGTTGTTGGACAATTATATGTACTAGCTGAAGCCCACGACTACGTTTTTATTTATTATTTTCGATAAGCATTTTAGCCGTAAATGCGTAATAAAAGACATATTCGTATTTTTAATTAGGATTAGATATTTATATCAGAATTGTTTGTGGCCTCATTTATTTCTTCATTTTAATCTTTTCGCTATTAATTAATTTCTACTAATGTTATATTACCTTCGCTAAATTTTGTTTTAATAGTTTAACCCTCTAGAGAAAGTGGTGCCGCATTAATGATACTCTAAGTAGTCCTATCAGGAAAACCCTCTTCAAATTCCATTCACCTTTTTCTAAGTATAACACGGACAAATAACAAACAATTTAATATTATATATTGTCTATAGATTATAGTCGTAAAAACATATTAAACTCACAATAATTCATCATAGGTTCATAATATAAAAATATTGTATGAAATTATATCGTCGACTAAACTGTTTTTATGTATTCTTGATATTTAATAGATTGTCACGTTATGTAGTTATATTCTTGTACATAAATTAGTAAGAAGTCCAAAACATAACCAGGCTTATTACTAAAAAGTGAAATACGTATCAAATACTTGCTTTAAAAAGATTTAGTACTAAATGCACCGCGCTCGCCCGATCGCGTTATCCTTTTTTCGCAAGTCTAACCTATCCTAATCAAAGCTAGACAGAAGAGCAAGATGGCGAATATCCAGCAATCCCGGTGAATTTAAAACGTAACCGTTTATAATAAAGTATTCAATACATATTCAACTTTATTGTAATTACACCAAACGTCTTTCATCTCTAACAAAAACTATAACATACATAAATAAATATTCATATTTATATAGTCAGAACTATACCTATGAAGCAATGATAGATAGTGATTCTGAAATTATGAAAGCCCTACCCTTTTTTCCTAAGTAATATATACTTCTGGAACTATTGAAATATCAGAAAAGATAGTAATCTAAGACCATAATTTATACATAATAAGGTTTCCTATACACTAGTTTTGCCGGAATGTATTCAATGTCTAGACAGAATATTCGGTACAGGTTGTTTATCACTCTTACGTAACCAAAGAGCGTTATCAATGCTGTATCTCTTACAGTAATGAGCATTTCTCATTTCATGCTGGGTGGCAGTGGCTTCTAATTCTTCATGCCTATATGTAAACAAACTATAAATAAAGAAATTCCAACATTATTTTTTTAAATACAATTTATGAAGTTACAGCCCTACTGCATAAATCACTTTTACCGTGGAACGGATGGGCGGTTAATTTTTTTAACTACATTCAAAGATATTAAAGTGTGTGATAAGTATATAAAAAAATGTCTACATCTGGTCTAGATTATATTTCGAATATTCTTGCCCTATATTTGTTATAGAATTTAAATTTAAGATGTATGTGACTTTGCTCGAATTGTGAAAGCTTAACGAATTTCTCATTTATCTTCTTCCTAGACGTAGTTTTGAAAGGTATTACACAATAATGATAATAATATCAGTCTCTAAGAATCTCATTATTCGACCAAATACCTCATATCGAGCAGGTATTTGGACACAATGACCACGCTTAGCTAGAGTTAGGCTGGTGTCGGTGGGGAGAGCTACACGGAGGGATCACATCAGGGTAACCCCTCTGGCGGTGACTTTGCTCGCGTCCCTGCTACGGGAGTGTCTAATTGTTTGGGGGGTACACATTTTCCACGGTACTCCCCCCGTGGTCGTCTTTTAAATCCTTCAAGGAGTGTGATCTAGTTGTTGCTCTTGACGCTGGAGGTCTCTATTGAGGTTATCTACCATTTCTTTGAAAATCGCTCTGATTCTACAGGCTTTTACAGGGGATGCTATCACACGTTTGTGATCAACGCAGCTACATTCAGGGCGGTCAAAAAGTTTGCTGCGGACTATAACACTATCTATATAGTTTATTTTAATCCTATATCTCGCAATATATTCCACAGTATTACGTAACTTCGCATACGTCTATTTAAAGCTGGAATTGAAATCGCTGACGATATTCCTACGTGACAGTTTCGAAAACTAGTAACGAATGTTTGTCACTTGCTCAACTAAGCAAATGGCTGCGGGTGGTATAAAACTGGTCATTGGTAAAGGCCGTTTACAAACACATTATTCTTGTCTTAGCAAAGTGGACACGTTTGTGGGCTTATGTTAATACAAATACATAGCTGATACTTTTACTTTTTAAATTTATAGATCACGAAATGTAATTAGACTGACCGGTTTTCAACGAAAGTACCAAGTAGTGAATGCAGATGAAGTTATTCTTGAGATTACAAAATATAGATAAGCAAAATTAAGCTGTTTTGATATCTTATCTGTATAAATAGAATTCATTTTCCGAATGTATGTACGTGTATCACGTCATAACGGCTGAACCTTATTTAGCTATTTCTTTTTTATTATATTTGTAATTGTCAAGGAAGATTCTGTATAAAAGAAAAATGTTTGTAAAATCGTACGAACAATATATATATATATATAATATTTGGATTACATGTCTCTAAAGAAAAGTGTAACACAGAAAAAACTTGGCAGATCTTCAAAAACATTGACAGACAAGCAGTGTCACTTCATGTCGGTTTTCCTTGAGAGGTTGGTACTACCCCGGGCGAACCGACCCATTCATGCTGAAACAAGTAATAGCTTCAACGTGGCTTTACCGCCTACTATAAATTAGGAAATGCTCATAGAAAAGTGGTAAAATATAGTGATACATATATGGTCATGATTTTTTTTTGTTTCAAAGTGGATAATTGATTAGTCGAGCACCAGAAAATCTCTAACATTATGCTATGGTTCCTGACAATAACGATTCCTCATCCTTATTCGATAATTTAAACCTGCGTCGTTCGATGCGGTGTTTATACATAACTCTAGTAAATAGTAATTGCTTTAATTTATCATTATTGGTCCTGCAAAATTCACTTTGTACACGTATTGAACTAACTGTGCTCGAGTTTTAATTAGCGTTTAATTTGTTCTGCCCTAAGCTCCGATATTGCGCTCTGTGCCAAACGGCACATCTGACATTACCTCAATCTCGCTTAGCGTATTTCTGACCTACATTTTGTATGATACTTGCTCTGCTCCTAAATGTTGTAACATGATGTTAGATTGTCTGTAACCTTCTGCAATAAATAGATTATTAGTTTCATATGTTGTTCCAAAAATTAACTTGTCCAATAGTAATAATATTTGATTTTGGAGTGTAAGGGGTGTCGAGTAACATCTTAAGACTTGAGACACCCAAGGCAACCTCACCTGCACGTGGTGCACCCTGCTGATCAACGAACGAGGCAATGGCGATAGCGGGGTGGTAGGGTTTTACAGCCCGACTGGGTCGCAACCACCATGTACATGGCGAAAAAGCCTGTCATAGTGACTCGCTTATGCGCGTCGCGTTTTGGGATTAGCCTGTGCATATCCAGTACCGGGTGACTTTCGTCATTATGGTCGGCATGGCAGCGGCAACCGACGATGGATGATCTGTCTCTCGATGGTCGCCACTGTTTTTGGATTGTACTATGCTTACCATCAGGCATAGTGCAGTCACTTTGTCGTGCTTCAATAAAAAAAAAAATGAATATAGATTTTTATAGGAATTACTCTCCTGGACAGCAAGATTTCTACACAACACATTTTGCACACATAAACTATATTCAACCATTAAAGAGATTAAATTTAATTATTTCGTATTACGTCCAAAGATTTATCAAGTCTCCAAAATATTTTACGGATTCCACTCACGAATGCTTTTAAAAGGTACAGTTATCTAAGCCTTTGGAGCTTTTATCGGCCATCTTCGCTCCTCCTAGAAAACGCTTGTCAAGGTTTTTTTTTCTTGTTGCGTCATTCAATTAAATAAAATTCCATAGACAACTTTCGTCTAAGTTTCTTTATAAATATAAACCCACCGGAGTCCATATCATTAATCAGACTCGAGTCGTCCATTCAACCGAGTTACCGCTTCCTTATATAAATTAATATAACATAAACAAGACGGAGGAAAAATTGTTAGGAGTTTAAAAGATTATGAGTATCAGAATTAACTAAGAATAAAATTTTGTTGAAATATGGTAGTAGTTTCACCGCTTTCAACGGTTCTTATAAACGCGTCCACTATTAATTCTAAAATTAAAATGTGAAACATATTTAACGTCCACGACTTACGCCCACCTATTAAAGTTACGCCTCCATTGTTATTTTTAAACTTTTTTTTATGAAGGAAGTGAGCAATAAGGTTACACTGTCCACTACCTGAAGTCCGTATTCACGGCGCTTCACACCTGCTTTCCAGAAAAAACAAAATATACAAACACTAGCCTCTATTTCGGGCACCACCAACACCATTACACGGGCTTGTGAACCGTATATTATGATTTAATTTAAAGTTCCAGTGCGTTAATAAATAAATAAAACTCCCATTATTTGGTATTTAAGATATAGAAGAAAATAAATAAAAATCACATCATAAGCTATCACAAATTTAGTAATGATACTTAGTGATTCGTATTCTTTTGTTTTCGATTTTCGTTGTGTAATATTGCAACGCAGCGGCCGCGGCGAATAAAAAAAAATCGAACACCAATGGCCGCAAGTCACTTGGCGGGATGGGACTGATATAAAATTCTAAATTTGAATCTCATCCGTTGAACGAAGCGCCATTATATATCATAACGTAGCTGGATTCGCTGACACATTTTTAACAATTATTTATTCTTAACAGCCAGTGAAATGTAACAGCGATGAAACTAGTTATTTTTATAATACATAAAGCTATTAAACATGTAGGCTAATAGAAAACTACATTATTAAAATAATCTAAATGAAACGAAGATTACATCAAAATCTGGGAAATTTTTAAGATACACAGTGATCCTCTATATATTTTGTAAAGCAATATATTTATATGAAATAATAATTTTATATATATAAAAGGTTTAAGAATCCTCGCCTTGATGATATTATTAATACATATTTATATTATTTGTTACAATTTATTTAACAAAAACAGTTATTATAATCACATGTCCATTTATGAGTATCTCATTATGAATCATTCATTTTATAAAACTAATTTAAACTCTTGATAACGATTCTCAGATTAGATAAGTAACTCTCGATGTTGATTGCCAGTGTTACTGTAATTAAGATTAACAGTCAATCTTGTGGTTCAGTTGGCCGATGCTTGTCCGCCGCCACGCCGAGTCGCTCCGTTACACGCTATAATACACACTACAATACAACACTATATTTTAAGTTCGTACGGTCCAGAAACATTGTAAGATATCTGTCCGACGATTTACTAGCTGTTGTATGACATCTTGTACGACAGAAGTTATTACCATGATGTTATTTTAACGTACTGTTTAAAGACGTTGTTCAGTTTTTTTTGGCAGGATCGTAGTCTGTCATGTAGTGGATTTTATATTTTATTCATAATCTTGTGTTGTAGGACTCTATATTTTGTAAATTTGGTGGAGTTTTACGTAATATTGTTAGTTTATTATGCATAAGTGAAGTGAATGGGAAATAATACCACGGAGCATGAAATTCTGAGATGCCACAAAAACTCCCAGGAAGATTCTAACAAGGGATCCACCATCTTGTTAGAATATTGATTCACACGACACTTGTAATGATCTGTCCCTCGAAACAGAGCGTGTTCACGCCCACGTCCGCGTAACCACAGATCACCCCGCCGTGGTCTGGGGGTTAATTTCGCTCCCGCACACCCGATTAGGCCTCCCACGGCAGCGGCTCAAGCCTAGGTTCGATCCCTCGGTAGGGAGCCCTTGAGTGCGTTGCTTGCCCGATACGGTGACACACAAATATACATCACCACTACAACACTACACAATCACCCCCACACACGTGCACGCTTACACATGAAACTGGAAGGGTTTACTTTTTTTTCCCCTTATCGAACTGAAAAACTCAATTTTCCGATAATAAATATATGCCGGAGTTGTTAAGGCGTGTATGCTTGGTACACATATACGTTTCAACAACTCATACATATATGAATAGTTAGCTAGGTTAGCTAAGATAGGTCGCGATTTTGCATGCAACAGGCAACAGCCAAGCCGAGATGTGCCGTGCACCCTTGAGCTGGTTGCCAAAATAAAATCGGCTGAGTGCCTTAAGCGCTCGCCTTAGTAGTCCGGTGAAGCTGTTAAGACCTTGCTGGGTCAATAACGTAGTCACTTCGAAAAAAAAAAAACAAAAAAAAAAACGATGCTTGTAATATTATTGATTACTCGACAATGGCAGTAATAATCTGAAAGATTGATTGCCAAAAATAAAGTGAAAAAAGACGTATTTAAAAAAAATACATCTTATGTTGAGGTTAATTTGCTTCAAAAAAATTGTCTTTGTTATGTATGATTTATGTAATGTACTTGAAACAAATTGTCTTCCGATGTTATTATATATAATTTAAAAAAATAGCTACTTGTTTATTATGAATTAAATATATCTATATATACTTATATCTATTGATATAAATTGTTTTTGATAGACATCATGGATTACTAGAATTTTCCATTTAGCATACTATTAATTAACACACATATATAGTTTGGTAAAAAATATAATAACTGTTTATAAGTACTGAACTCGATAGTTCAAATTTTACTTGATTTGTATAAGCAAAGGTAGGCAATTGTAGCGATTTCGTGCATGAAACTACTACTGTCTTTACGTATTCAAAAAAAGTCGTGTTGGTCATCCGATGGAATATCAATTCGATGTTTACAAGTTCCATGGTATGTATCAACGAATTTTTCGGAGGTTGTGTACATTTATTAATGTAATGGAAACCTAAACTTGATAAATATTCTTGTAGTATCACCGTATGTAAGAAAATATGGGGATTTAGCGAAGTTTAAAAACACCAATACGTCGTCGGCTGGCGTAGTGATTACGTCAAGAAGAGTCCTATAGCCCTGCAGTCACTTACAGGCTGATTTATTAACTCCATTGATTTATTGTCTATTATTTGCTGTATTCTTCGAATTCTAGTGTCTGCCGTATTATGGCGTATGGCGTATTATGCCGTACTTTATGGCGATATGTTAACGGTATAAATTTAGTTCATTAAAAGGCAATTTATTGTCGAAATCCGGCAAAATGTATATAACATGAAAACCTTTTCCATGAAAAAAAAAAACAATCTGAGAAGTTCTTGGCGGAATGTCAGTTTGTCATGTAGTGGATTTTATATTTTATTCATAACGGGTTTTTTGACTCTGTACCTTGTAATATTGATGGTGGTATTTTACGTAACATAGTTCGCACCATTTTGTTAGAACACTGAAATTATCATAAGACACTTCTAATATTAGATTTTGGATATTGGAAGTACTAATCTAGAAGTTTAGTAGCCAAAAATACAATAAAAAAACAAGGAAGTTAATTTTCATAGGTATTTAATAATTTATCATACCTTATCAGAATTTATACATCTCAGATATAATACAGCAACATCCATTTATACAGAGATTACAGATTTTATACGCTTCATTATACTCATACCACAAAATTAATACTGAGGTTATTGCCTTGTTTTGTCATAGTCTGGTTCTACGGGAACGGGTCGTTTGAAAGAGAACTCGTGGCGCCAATCGGTCGGGGTTAGTGGGGTAAACGGGTATTGCGGTCGAGCGAGTAGGGTCGCAGATCGATAACGCATCCGAATCGCTGCCTCAACAGTACAGTGCCGCAGTGCTGCAAAATATCTAGTAAAAACCCAATACAAAAACATCACAATAAATTAATAATTTACATTTCATATACGATGGTATATATTGACTAACATGAGTGGATTTTCCTTTAACATTACGTGATTTTAAAGTAACAAACAGAATTCATTATTTTCTTATTTATTTATAACTCACGTCCATTTGGAAAGAATTTTATCATTATTTAACTTAAAAAAAAATGCCTATTCCTATATAAGGAATGTAAAATTATAAGTAGGTAAATAAAAACACGACTGCTTAGACTCTTCTTTTTTATTCACAGAAATCACACAAAAATATTATACAATCAGCCACTTCTGCTATTAGGACGGATATAACAACCTCATCCTCGTTTGATAGAATCTCATCAAACAGTTTAGGCTACAAAGTGTGCCAAAAATTGCACTAGAAAAATACTATCCTTCTTTTATTACATCTTCTTTAATCTTAAATAAGATTTTAGTAACGAAATGAAATGACTCTTATGTATTGTATAATGTATTGGAATAGTCTTATGAAACATAGTAGTAGTAATAATGTTCGTCCAATAGGACAGGCGAAGGAATTAATTCATACTGCCAATTCGGAAGTTGTCAATATATGTGGTTCTTGTATATTCTGTAGTAAGTTTTATTCTATGTTCATGTTAATATAAAGGCATACGCGCCAAATCTTCTATATAATATTTCATAAATTTTTAACTATCTTCTTTGTCTTAATTTTCAAATCGTTTCTTTTGCCAATTCTGAAGTTGTCAATACAGATGGATAATTATTATGTATTTTTTAGTCTGTTTTCATCTATGTTCAAGTTAATGTAAAGGCATAAGCTCCAAATCTTCTATATAATATTTCAGACATCTTTGATCATTTTAATCTTCGAATAATCATTAAAAAAAGTTCTAATATCTCCAAGTGTTGAGTTGATCAAGTTAAAGTTAGGTTTAAAATTATCAGGATAAGTTAGGAGATCACTATTAAAGTGTCTTGCGGTTATTTCAACGTTATAACAAGATGGTAGTTCTCTTGTTACAACTTGAAATTTTTGTGGCATCCCAGAATTCATGGTCCGTGGTATTTTCAGTCACTTCACATATTCACAATAAACTAACAATATTACATAAAACACCATCAACTTACACAATATAGAGTCAAGTAACACAAGATTGTGAATAAAATATAAAATCCACTACATGACAGACTGAAATCCCGCCAATAACTCCTTATGAAACATATTTGTATAAGTTATCAAATTAATCATAGTTTTCTTTCCTATCTTTTATAAGCCTTTTATAGAACATTGACCACTTAAGATATAAATACGACAGATACGACTTAATGTCATAGTAGCATGTCGTTTTTACTATGTTTTTACGTCATATATTATAATCTATAGACATAAATAACATTACGAGTGTATATTGTTTGTTTCGAGTAAACTCTGAAACGTATGAAATGATTTTTAACAAAATTTACAAAAAAAGAATTACTGTATTTTTGAGTATATTATAAAAGCTACAATATATTCACGATTTTTTAAAATTTTATTAAAAAAATAAAGCCCATTATCAATATAATTTCCATGGCATAACAAGAGTATTTTCATTAGAATTAAGTTGTGGATAGCGGCTATTTTTAATTACTAGTGATTGTCTAAAAGTCCAAAGTTATTTTTTTTGTTTATTCTTTCATTAATTCGATAATTACTGTCAATAATACGGAAAAATACCAAACTGTTTCATTTTTTTTTTTCAATGACACTATTATACTCGTTATAGCGTTTACACCCGCGTCCTTCTAAAAAAAAAACAAGAAAGAAAATCGATTAAAACAGTGGAGAAAGATGTTACTGTTTTCTCCCTGTTTATTTATACATAGATACATTTTTACCGTTAAAATATCTTCCACTATAAACCATATGCCAATCGATTGCTCAAGGGTGAAGGATGAGATAACAAGATGCTTACGTGGTGATAGCTAATTACTTAATTAAACACTTCAACAGATCTGCGGGCGCTATCCCTTCAATTACATGCGTACAGATGTTTCACTAATTGTTATGGTATGTTTCTTACTTAATTAAAAGAGGAATGATAAAGTATATTACGTCACTATAATTTAAAAAATAAACTGTCTAGTCTCGGATTCTATGATATTCTTTCCAATTTGTAACAAACTCGCTTGTTTATGATCAGCACTTTTAAAAATTAGAAATGTACAAAAGTTTGACATCGCCTTCTGATTATTCTGACGGTGCAAGATAAATTTTGTTGTTGTTATGTGCTATGGCATTTTAGGTTGTTCTAAGTTATATTAAATAGTCGACAATTCTGTTCGTATATTTGTTATACTTTATATTGGCAAAAATGCTTACATAGGCAGATGTCATATTAAAGTAAACGTCAAACTGATATGTTTTTAGATTTACATTACATTTTTTTCCACATTTTTTATAACATTCCGTAATTAAACGATAGGGATAAATCATCAATTATTAATTAACTTTTCGTGACAAAACTTACCACATAAATACAAAAATAAAATTCATACCTATTTTGTTCTTCTGACATAATCTCCAAAATGACTAAACAAATTAAGGATAACTTTACTGGTAGATTTTTCTTATTCTTACTTAAATATAACTAAACTTTTGCATAAAGGTTCCAAAAAGGTAACTTAAATTGTAAAAGGTTTCAAGGTTTAAGTATGACAAAATAACAAAAAAAAAAAAAAACAATAAAAGCTTCCAATTAATCTCATTTAAACGCAAAGTCCTCGTGAGAACGTGAAACAATTTAAATGATAAACAAAGTTGCTAACAAACGCCTGGCATTTAATAAACACAATAATGTGCGTGCAAAAGAAATAAAAACTATATATAAAGTGTTTTTTTAATGTTTGTATATTTGACTTTTAACATCATGAGATATGCAACTATGTCTACATCTTAACCTGCGTTTATCTTGACTCCTTCAGACGACTGCAGAAACAACTAAAGGTCATGTGCATGTCATACGATATCTTAATTAATTCAAGAACTCGTTGGAAGATTTAATTAGATTTTAATAAACAGCGGTTTTTTCGCGCAATGTATTAATTATTTACCGGTTTTTAACGGTGAATTTAAAACAGTTTTTACGATTATCATCATTCTTTGCTGTCACGGATATAATGTTATTACCAATTGTTCCCGTGAGAAGAAATTTTTCTTTGAGAATACATATATATTTTTCCTTGATATAAAATCGGATTCTGTCCTATCTTTTTACTTTAAAAAATGCTTTTAGTGCTGACTGAAAACTTAGATAGATCAATGTAATAACTAATAATTAAATCTATTATTCTTACATATTGGATAGGAAGTTACTGAAGGCAATTATTTTGTTGTTGATTACTCGTTATCCGTTATAATTATTGATTTTCATTATCGTAACGTGCGATTAAGCTAGTATTATGCGACAACCAATATGCGTGAAAAGGAGGGCACTTTGCTTCACTCACACCTAAAGTTACGATACGAACAACGGATATACATTCAATTATCGTGTATTTGTTACAAATTTTAATAAGTTACAAGGAGTTTTTGGCGGGATTTTAGTCTGTCATGTAGCGGATTTTATATTTTATTGATAATCTTGTGTTATTTGACTGTATATTTTATGAATTTGGTGGTGTTTTGCGTGATATAGTTAGTGTATAGTGCATACGTGAAGTCAATGGAAAATAATATCACGGAGCATGAAATTCTGAGATGCCACAAAAACTCCCTGGAAGGTCTAACAAGAAATTAGGGCTGTGAGATTAATGGAAAAAATCGATTAATTAGGAATCGATTTTTCTTTTTTCAATAATAATCGATTTTTCAAAAATCGATTTTATTTAAAATAAATAATCGATTTCTGGAAAAATCGAGTATATTTAAAAATAGACATGCTTTCCATATTCCTATAATAAACCTAAAGATTCAAAATAACAATTTATCAGATTAAGAATCAAATAAAATGATCAAAAATAACCAGTTCAAAACAAAATAAAAGTGAATGTTCCTTTAAACTTTCAAGGTAAAGAATATAGAAACTAAATACCATAGAAATTTTCAGTACTATTAAACATTATATCGTAATAAAAATGAAATGATAAGCATCCTAACAAAATGACAACATTATTAATTCTAACTTTAAAATTCAAAACAATGAAGTTCTCTTTTAAATTTCATATTAATTATAGTGTGATTGACAAAATTAAAATTGAAGAATCTGTTTATTGAATAATTTCAATAATAATTTGTAGTTTTCTAAACTTATCGATGTCGAGTTTACCATAAGACATTTTTAGTGAACATGTTGAAGTTTTGTATTGTACTCGCATGACAGACCTTTTTAGTTTTATTGAAATTTTTAATTTTACAGAGAGCGGTATTTGCTGTCATAGGAACCACAACAATCATTATAAGATATAGTAACTCATGTTACTTATAAGGCAGTGGGATGTTCTTTTTAAATTTGTAGTTTCATTACAAAAATTTTTATTCTATCGAACAGGACATGCATATTTCTATGGTATTATTCTTTTTCGTTATAAAATACTTTCGCCAGCCGCTTTTAGGTGTTTTGCGGCTAGAAAACATTTTAAATTTTTACAACTATATCATCTCACTATGCTCACTCTTCAATTGTAAATAATAATGGACTTATTTTGAGTTTTTTTTTCATCCGTCGCATAGATGTTTATGAAAATCGATTTAAATGCGTAATTTATATAATCGATTTTTTAAAAATCGATTAATATTAATATAAAAATCAATTTTTTTTTTATAACATCCCTACAAGAAAGCCATCATCTTGTTAGAATATTAAAATAATCACACGAAGCTTGTAATATTACTAACTACACGACAATGGCAGTAATAATCCCAAAGATTGGTTGCCAAAAATAAATATAAAAAAAAGTTACATTATAGCAGTTTATAGCAACATTTATTGTTAAATAACGCAACAGCAACTCAACTAATAATACAACTGTTACTTTAGTGAGGTTTTTATATACCAGAGTATTTTCGAGAAATATAATGGTCCGTGCACGAACCATTAATATTTCGGTCCACTAGCGTTCGCACAGACTCATGTTTAGACCCGTCATCTTTCACCTTGACCCACTAGAACGGAGGACCGATAAAATTGGAGAAAGTAAATATAAGCCTCATACCACCGCCTTGGGTCATCCACCTTACGATGCTATTTATTCCTTCCAATCATATCTTGTAGCAAATTTATTTTATACACCTATGTTCTAGAATATATTGACTGGGAACGTTGCTTTGTTAACTCCTCATGAACTATGTTTATTTTGTGAACCGATGCGGTTTGTCATTGTTTTGGCCATAGTGTGAATCTAAACTCTATGGAATTTTTAAACTATAAGCTTGCGTGCGATAGAGAGATAGCGATACAAAACTAAAGTGAACCGATCTTAGCCGACATCTCACTCTTTTCTCCGACTTTTTTTTTTTTTTTCAAGATGTCTACGCTATTGACCCAGCAAGGTCTTAACAGCTTCATCGGACTACTAAGGCGAGCGCTTAAGGCACTCAGCCGATTTTATTTCGGCAATCAGCTCAAGGATCCACGGCACACCTCGGCTTGGCTGTTGCCTGTTGCATGGAAAATCGCGACCTTTCTTAGCTAACCTAGCTAATTATTGATATATGTATGAGTTGTTGAAACGTATATGTGTACCAAGCATACACGCCTCAACAACTCCATATATTTATTATCGGAAAATTGAGAGTTTTTCAGTTCAATAAGGGAAAAAAAAGTAAACCCTTCCACTTTCATGTGTAAGCGTGTAGCCGTGCACGTGTGTGGGGGTGATCGTGTAGTGTTGTAGCAGTGATGTATATTTGTGTATCACCGTATCGCGCAAGCAACGCACTCAAGGGCTCCCTAACTAGGGGTCGAACCTAGGCTTGAGCCGCTGCCGTGGGAGGCCTAATCGGGCTTTTCTCCGACGTGCAATATCAAAAGCAAGGTACTGTAGCATTGTTTAGAGCCACGGGTGATTGATGCGGGACTCTCTTTTATTTAATCTCTTATTAAATTTTTCACAATGTCTAAAAGCCTTTTACCTATTTTAAGTCACCTTTGATAAGTTTGACAATTGCTGTTTAAGCTCTATACAAAAAATGTAATGGTGTATAGCCTAAGTAGTACTGAAGATTTGTCTATCCGCTAATTGAAGTCTCGTCGAAATCAGTTCAGCCGTTTCTAACAAACTTTTTATAAAACAATTACTCAATTTCAATGCAATTCACACACAAGTAACATTTGAAAAACTATTTACTGTGAAAAGAAATAATTCGTTCTTGTTTATCCTCGGCCTACAATATCCGTGTAAGGAGATACGTTCAAAGTTGAAATTGTTAATGTTTCGCTTTATCCGTTATATTTTTTCTTGTTTAGCACTTTCTGACTTTGTATTAGCCGCTCGGAGTCCTTTTATGGATAGAGGAGCGAGATCCAGCCGCGGTGATTCTTGGAAACCGACGAGGTCGTCCGCCTGTAGGAGATGAATATTTTTATGTTCTTTTTGTTTTAAAAGTAAATTCTGATAAGACTGACTATAGTTCAAAAGTCGTTGGTAAAGTAATTCTACTGATATTGAGTGTAACGTACGTATTTCTAAAGACATTCAAATATTTCAATAAATATTAATAAATAAATATCGCCTTGATATATTTTTAAGTTACACGGTGTAATTATTATATCAATTTAAAATAATAAATACATACTACTTGTATTTTCTTAGGAATAAGTACATTAATTACGAAAAGAAAAATTAAAAAATAATTTTAAAAATACTTAAAAAGACGAGCATTTGAAAAAATATACTAATGAAAAACTATCAAATATTGAATACAGTGATTAATGTATTTCCCTCTTTATCTAATTTATATTATTACATTAAAATATAGCTAAAAGTAAGTGTTGCTTATATTTGATCAATATTTATAGATAAAGCCTAGGGTTGCCACCTTTTTTTTGCAGATAAAGTAAATAGGAAAAAAGTATTAAAATAAAGTACAATTTATTGTTTATAATTATTATCTTTAAATACATATTTTCCTTTCACGATTTGTAATCAAATTAGTATCTCTACTAAACAATTGCACAGCAACTTTACAGTCTATATTCAAATGAACATAAGTAATTCGTTTTTAATAAAATTCAGAGTCGCTTTATTTTTTTCGTCTCGTCTCTCTGTGAGTGCTCACTTGGCGGGAATAGATAATAAAAATGAAATGACTTTATACAAGCTTAAAAATTTGTCATAGCTTTTGTATTTATTTGTATTGTATTGCTATTGTCTATGATTCATTGATTGTTTTAAAATATAAATCTATAATACTTAAAATTATATTGTTATTGCATTAAAACCGCTTCGCACGAAACAAACAAGAAATTGACATTTGAAGTTAAGTTGCGTTCAGAAATATTTGTTAAAGAGACAAGTACTTATGTGATGTGACGTTAGCGAGTGGCGACATCGATTGAGCAATCGATGTATTTATGTTAACGAAAAAATACATATGAATAAATATTTCAAAATCCCAAAGAAACTAATTCATGTCAAATAAAGTATTTGCGTGTACTTTATTAGTCACATAAAGTATAGAGTACAATTACAAATACCTGAAATAACGTACAATACTTTATTATAAAGTACGGGTGGGAACATATATACATACATTTCATTTAATATTTTTATTGTGGCACGGCAAAGTCACCGCACTGTGCCTGATGGTAAGTACAGTACAATCCAAAAACAACGGTGACCACTGTACAATCCAAAAACAATGGTAATCACCGAGAGATACAGCCTCCTCTGTCGGTCATCCTTGTCATGCCGGCCTGCATAAATACCTCTACAGCACTCTTTTGTAGTAGTTTACGCTTCAGTTTAGGTTAGTTAATATATAGTATTATTATGTATTTAACAGATTATCAATTTTTCAATTACATATACGGCCTGTACTCGAAACTTCTTTTTTTTTCTATAAAACCATATTGACAATTCTCTTTGTGTATTAATTGAGTAAAAACATATAATTACCGTGTATGATGTATAATTAAGAACAGAAAAACCATTTTTCAGTTAAGCGCAGATATACAAACTTACAATAAATGGTTTTTATTGTCATATTTATAACCAATATCCTTTTTAATAAAACTTATAAAATTAAAATAAATACATAAACAGACATAACTGCAGAGTTATTTAATATTTCAATTCAATTGTTAATGAAGTAGGCACATTACATTGAATCCAATATTACTCTTATAAGTTCATATATGGTTACTCACATGGAGCGTATCATAAATGATTCAGCGAAACAAACCCACGTTCGGTACACTGTTTATGTATATACGGGGAAAGACGTTCAACTTACGGTATTAGGTAGGGGACAAATAGCTTAATAAGCGTGTAATAACAATTGTTTATGTTATAACCACTAAATTGTACATATTACTAGACTGGAATGGTATTATTACAGAAAAGTTAAATACATATTATATATTTGCTTTAAAAAGGTTGCGTACTAAATGTACCGGGCTCGTCAGAGGCTACTTATACTACTACTACATATAATACAAAAAAAAAAGCTACTTCGCGCTGTCGCTTTTTCGCCAGTCTAACCTAACCTAACCAAAACGAGACAAAAAAGCAAGATGGTAAGTCCGCGATAATTTTCAAAAAGTTAGTACCGATTTATCAAATTGTAATTTTAAACACATTGTCAAGCGGGTTTTGGTGTCAAAAGGCTGAAATGGATCAATATGTAAACGATTGTGATGCCAGAAATTGACTCCTCACTGTACTTTCTCTATAAACGATTGTAGCCCGTCAGTGACCCGCCAAGAATGTCTGAATCGTCCGTATAGCCCAACTGATCAAAGAATCTTGCAGCCTTGATTAATACGGTACTTAGCCAGGTTTCTTTATAAATTCTTGTCCGTCTGACTGTTTATTTCGACTAATCTTTAGATTTAACCGATTTTCACGGGACTTTTACTGCCAGATAGCTGATGTTATAAAGAGTAAATATGACTATTTCTAATTTTAGAAAAAAAATAGTTCTCTGCGTAAATAAAAACGAAACAAACACGGTCTTATTATTAGATGCACAGCGCTCGCTGAATGTTCGCCATCTTGCTCTTATGTCTCGCTTTGGTTAGGTTGGGTTAGACTTGCGAAAAGGGAGAACGCGAATTTGCCTCGGGCAAGTGCGGTGCATCTAATACGAAACCTTTTTAAAGCAAGTATTCGATATGTATTTAACTCTTATAGCACTGACAGTGTCCAGTAAAGTGCGCGCTTTTTAAGACAGAACGGGGGGTGTATAGACCCCACAGTCAGCGGTCGCATACTTATCTGGGTTTAACAAGTAAACATATCTTGTGTCACCTTTGCAGCATAGTGCATACTGTTGTGCCACGTAATCAGTATGTCACGCCTCACGGTCCATCAGTTTTGTAAATGAGAAAGCTTTTCTGAGAATAGCAACGTACAATTTATTAGTTGATTCGACAGTTTGCCCTTTTATAAGAAATACATCAAACAACAGAGCGTCGTGTGATATCCTATTTATTTCTTTTTTATTCTAATCTAGTGATTAATTTATAACTACGATATATTAGTATACCAATGGGATATTTTATGTAGACAGATTAATGGAATGCTTAACGTACTGATGTGCCATGAACAAAACCGAAAGAGCCATGAATAATATGTACTTAAGCACTAAAAATAAGGGTGTTTATGACAGTATTTCGGGAAAATATTATTCGGATGATGCTAAATTGTTATTTGACCTACTAGTATTACACCTAATACACACCATCTGATGTGATACTAAAAAGAATGGGTTTGAATTAAATTGCATTAAATGAATGAACATAGTATGTTGATAGCGTCAAAAAACATAAATAAATCTAATTCAAATCAAGAAAATATTCTTGAATATATCAAGTCATAGTCTTCTAATTAGTGCATATTAATTAACAACCTTATCTTTATTATTATAATTTATCTATTTTTGAAAAGATTTTGATTAATTTTTGTAAACTCGAAATACATAAAATTACTTAGCCACCATTAAACAATGTTTTTAATTGTCACATTTGTGAACTACCATATAATATTATATGGGGTGACAATAAATTTATACTAGTATAGTAAACTTTATGTACAGAAAAACAAAACCTTACACAGGATACACGAAATTGCTAAAAAAACAAACTATTAGTGCAACTAAAGAAAATGTCTACCTCTCATTGTGTTCTACCAACATTACATAATAGTCGTCAACTTTGTATACAAATGTTTTGCGCAAACGCAAAAACTATCTATTGTTTGTATTTTATATTTCACATCATATTACTGTAAATGTTTCGTTTTTTTTTCTCTAACAGACTACGCTATTCGCCTTAATTCTTTGGCCTTTACAGCTTCACCGGACTAAATGTTTCGTTGAAACTGACTGTTATTTAAATACACTCACCACTAGTTGTGCCTGCGACTTCGTCCGCGTTAAACCTTATATAAAAAGCAGCGATTAATAAAATCATCTAAATGTAGTAAGTCCATATACTTATCTACTTATCTCTCGTCCTTAAGTCGCATTGTCATTAAAAGTATAATAACTTTTGATACACAGAACCGATTTTACGGAAACAAACACTAAATTTTACTCAAATATATCATATTTGATACGGATATTCATATCGAGAAAACTTAATTACAACATTTTTATGTATTCTTAAGTTACAAAACTTTCAAAATGTATTCTAAGTAAAGATATAAATTATAATAATCAATGTAAAAAATCACTAATTAAAATTATAATTAAAGAAACAAAGTAATATTGTTACCACCAGATTGTACAGAAGTGTGAAAGATAAAGATATTATCTCTTAGAATTAATATGTCATAATTTATGTAAACGACCTCCTTGTGTGTAAGCAACTATAAATTTGGTATTACTAAATCAAAAACAAACAAAGAAATGCTGTGTCGAAACGCCAAACTAAACATCGGTTGTTGGTGTTCAAATCTAATTTGCTAATATCAAATGTACACTTAACGGTATGATCCGAAAGAGTCGGGAGTGAAACTCCGCGGTTGAGGGCAGTGGACCGCCCATTTATGTCTTTGGACGTGGACACATACGTGCGTAGGGCTATTGGGAGTGTTGCCAGATTAGCTACAAAAATTGCATAACCTAGATATCGAGTTTTTGGCGGAATTTCATGTCATGTATCGGATTTTATATTTTATTAATATCTTGTGTTATTTGACTCTATATTTTGTCATATTAGTGGTGTTTTACATAGCGTTCGGTTATTGTGCATAAGTATAAATAATAATAATTGAGCCGTCATGGGACGCTTGGCAGATGTAAAACATTGCAATTGTTCAAATCAAACGAATTTCAAACTCAAATTACACTAAGGTACGCGAGCTCAGTGTGTTAAGAGAAATTGCATACAGTTGCTTGCTCATGACATCGCGTCGCCACGTCTCACATACTCGTCACGCCTACAATCCTGTTTAACCTCGTTCCACATCAATAATGCCACGGAGCATTAATTCTGGTTTGTCACAAAAACTCCATGGAAAGTTCTAACAAAAGAGTCACTATCTTATTAGAACTTTCAAATTATTACAAAATACTTATAATGTTATTTACCCACTCGTTAATAGCACTAATAATCTAGAACTTTAGGAGATTGCTTGCTAAAAATAAAATTTAAAAGAGCATTAGCTATTTCTTGTGTCCAACATACAGTCCAAACTATTAGCACTAGGGCCGTGACAATTTGCATGTGGTTTCCTATTATAATGTATGTGAGAACTAAGGACTTTTTAAAATTCAACCATAACATTTTTTTTACCTTTTTTCGATAGTTAAAGTGGGTCATTCTTTCGTTTACTCAGTTATAAATATAGTTACTGCAAGGAAAACGCGTGTGAAGCAGTGGAAAGTAACTAGTCACCTTATACAGAAGAATAAGAAACTATGAAGTAGTTTAAAAAAAAACTTTATTTTATAATTAAAAAAGAGAGATCTTACGTTATTTAAACGTTCTTAAGAACATAATTTGGTTTAGATAATAAAATTTCGCTTTCATATAATTTTATTTACCCGGTAGAATTAAAATTCGTTTTTCTGGCAACCCTGGTAATAAGTTTTAATATGATCTAACATTGTATAAAAGTGAAACTATTATTTATCAGATTTTGATTTTCTAATCTGGAGCAATTTATTTGCAATTTCGACAAGTAATCTTTTTTTCTTAACATACTGAAAGTAGGCCACAATGTATGTAGTCTTGTTAGCATAAACAGATGTATTTATTGCACATATTACAACTACGTCTAGCAACAAAAAAAAATGTTTTGAAATATTAAATCGACACGTGATATGGGAAAATAATATCGGATATTCTAATCAAGACTTCCTTTATTTATTAGTCGGATATGACATATTTTTATTAGCTTTACATCTCTGGTTCATGGACTATAAAGTATTTATACTAATTGTATTAATAAATTAGTGGTCCCGGGGGACGTCATCCAGTCCTGTTAATAATAAAAACCTTGACAAATTATATACCTAAACATTCCACATTAATCACTTTATCTACTAGTGAAAACCGCATGAAAAACCGTTCAGTAGTTTTTGAGTTTATCGCGAACAGACAAACAGACGTGACAAATCAGTTTGTTTTATAATATGTGATTATGTTTTTTTTTTATTATAGCACGACAAAGTGACTGCACTATACCTGATGGTAAGCATAGTACAATCCAAAAACAGTGGTGACCACCGAGAGACAGAACATCCATCGTCGGTCGCCGCTGTCATGCCGGCCATAATGACGAAAGTCACTTGGTACTGGATATGCACAGGCTGATCCCGAAACGCGACGCGCAAAAGCGAGTCACTATGACGGGCTTTTTCGCCATGTACATGGTGGTTGCGACCCAGTTGGGTTGTAAAACCCTACCACCCCGCGAAAATATTATAGCTGTCTTATACTAAATTATATCTTTTTATCTAACACAATCTTTATTAAAACACCGTAAAACATGTTCTTTTTGTAATAGTATCTGTTATGTGCCTAATTAATGTGTGCCACTTAAATTTATTATCTATACAATTCATTTTATCAGTTAATCCTATCAGTGGAAAGAACATCGATTTTTAATTATTGTAAAACTAGCTTCTACTCGTGGCATAGCTCGCTTTAATGAAATTTGACCGATCCATCGGAAGCACTACATCTTGTCTAGATGAAAGGTAAACTATGGTGGTAGTTTTGGTGTTCATAAGTGTCTTGTTAGGGCTGTTAGGAATAAAGTATTTTGGAGTTTTCTTTTTTTGGAGCTGACTACGCTATTGGTGTGGTAAGATCTTAACAGCTTCACCGGACGACTCATTTCGAGTTGATTTGATTATGTACATTCCCGTACTCCTGATTATGCGCTAAATTTCTTGAAGATCGAATGCGTAAAAGAATTGGCATATAAAATGTACATCTTATATCGTTAATTCAATACTCAGTGTCAACACACGCGTCTTATTATGTGGATTCTGGTAAAATAAAGTTTAACCAGGAGGTGTATGCATTAATGGACAAGCTGGTTTAATTATTTTGTGTACAAGGTTAGGTTAGTATGTCATGTGTCATCTACATATGTACTATAGAACTCACTCTCGTTTGTTGAAGATATTGTCTATTGTATATCCCAACTAATATTATGAATGCGAAAGTGTGTCTATTTGGTTGTTACGCTTTCACGCCTTGACTACACAACGGAATGTCATGATTTTTTTATATATATAACAGGCGGGTCACCTGATGGTAAGTAATCACCGCCGTCCATAGGCAATAGCAACAGCAGGGGCGCTGTAAGTGCGTTGCCGGCCTTTTAATGATGGAGTTAAGGGGAGAAGTGTAAAAGAAGGTGGGCCTCCGGCACTCTGACCGAACGAAATAGCAACAATGCAAGCACTGTTATTTCACGTCGGTGTTTCTGTGGGTCTGATGGCAGTACTCCGAGCGAACCGACCCATTCAAGCTAAAACTAGTAATAACTTCAGCGTGGCTCTACCACATACGAAATTGCATACAAATTGTCAAAAGTACAAAAACTGATATTTCCTAGTTTAAATCCAATACGATGTGCTGATGCGCAAGAAATAGACCTGATCTAATAACACGAGCCACGTTGCGGACAAAAGCTAGTTATGTCCATCAATATACCTTTTACGCAATTTAATGATTTCCCAGTGTAATAAGTTATCTTTGCACATATACCATTATAGTACGAGTGGATAAGAGTTAACCATAGTCTAGACGTTCTTATATCCTCAATACGTTGTTGACTGATTTATATTCCATATAATAAACATAACAAAAATATGTACTCACGTGTTATTAATAAAATACCCATTATTATATGAACAGACGCGCTAAATGTCATTGGTTTCAAATATCTCGGCTGTCCCTGCCGACCATATGGCGACCTGTGACGTAACTTGCTAACGATCACGCCAGACCTCATGTTATTGAAATTATTGATGTCATTTGCTTCTCAAAGCACATCAGCATTAACGGAATAACATGAACGTACACTACGTTATACCACATGATCGTTAACCTACGTTCGAGTGTAAGAAAATATCATTTGATTTTTACAAATGGTGACACTGGGACCATAAATCATGAATAATTATTGTTACTGCAAATTGAGAAACATACTTTAGAGTCATCATTCAGTCATTCATATCAGTATATGCTTTAAATTAAAAGGTTTTTCAACAACACCTATTTTTTTAAATTGAATGACAGGGGCTCAAAACGACTTCAATTCGAACAAATACAAAACTTTTAAAATATAATCTACTCTAAATATACATTAAGTAGAAACATTTGACATTAATTACAAACCAAGTATATACTAATATTACAAATGAGTAAAGTTTGTGAGTTTCTGACGTAACGTTGTAGGGGGTAATCTCAGAAACTACTGATCGGATTTCAAAAATTCTTTAAATATTATTTAGCTCATTTATCGAGGGTAATTTTAAGCTATATATCATCACGCTAAGACTAATAGGAGCGGAGTACCAATACAAAATGTTTGAAAATCGGGGTATTTCTCCTCTTGAGAACTTCCGCTGCGCGTTATCGTTAGCCCAAAATAACTACCCCACGCGAATGAAACACGGGCAGAGGCTAGTTAAAAATAATTACGTTAGTTGATGACCTAAACAGATCAATTCAAACATATTCATTCTAAAACCTACACTATATAGCTTTCTGTGTGTTACAAGGCATAATAATTCAAATATAGTATGCAACGTACGACGTGGCATTACTTGGCATGCGTGTTTACTACCCACGAAGATTCTAACACGACCTATAATTAAGGATAAACATTTTTAATTACTTCAATTACATTAACGGTTTATCTGCCGGTAGAATAATCAATCTGTTTGTATAGAGTTCGATGGTTATATCGCTAATTTAAAATTACCACCCGCTATGTTAATTTTATAAATAAATTTCCTGTTAGTGAAGTAGTTATATACTGTATACCTATTTATAAACCTAAGCAGGTAAACCAAGTATAAACAAATCAGTAATATTCAGTTTATTTACGGACACTAATCGTAAGTATCTGGACGACCGAACCAATCTTTAAAAAACATTTTTAAATTAAAATAAACTGTTAGGTTTGCCTCTTAAAATTAGCATGTTTTTTAACAAAGAAGATATTTCTTTTTCTGTCTCGGATTCGAACTGGGGTTATACGGATTTTCGTAACAACCGATTTCCATCTGAGCTATTTCTGTTTTGACAGCGTCGCCGAAATTTACCTTCATATTCTAGCTGTATTTTTTCATTGCCTGAAAACTCCAATAAAAAAGTTTTCTATGAATGAAATCCAGCTAGATCGATTTATCGTCCCCGAAACCACCGACATACTAAGTTTTACGGAAATCGCTTCCGCCGTTGCCGACATATTGAATATATAACAATATAAAAATATACAAGAATTGTTTGTTTAAAGTTTGTTTGAATTGTTAATATGAAAATCCAGTCTTAAAAAATGGCCTTTTACTTGTTTCAAATACCGAATATAACATTACTACTTGTCACGTTTAACATCATTTAAATGTAGCTTTCGAATCCAAAAACCTATATTAAATTCTTTAAAAATAATGAAACTGTTAGTAGCTTAGTAATAAGGCCAAGTATAATTTCTAGATTGCTGGCCGGAATGGAATATAAAACTGGCTGAAAATAGATTCCGTCGCCTCATCTGGGAATTAAAAGTAAAGTTCAAATAAGACCTAGCATTGTATTCTTATATAATAAAACGAACTTGTCTCTATTTCAATCGGCGTAAGTTTTTTAAAGATCTGATTTTCTTTTATCGAACTGTATTATGTATGTATTAGTGCATGCTGGTACTAATTTAAAGTTAAAGGATTTAAACAAACTGTTGATTGAATATAACTAATAGTGGAATCGGATTTGATGGAGGCAGTATTAAATATATTAATGTTTCGATCCAGTACAGTAAGCTTGTACTATATAGTGCGTTACTGTTCGCAATACAAATGTTAAGTTCTGAATATTTTAATTGTTTGTTTAAATAGTTATTAAATATATAACTAACTTTCGCTAAAAGGTAGAAATTCGATGGTAAACGTTATTGTAAATTATCCATAAATTAATGAGTCCATTAGGAAATTAAAAAATACACTAGGATTTAAATTTAAATGCAATTTAATACAAATTTTACGTAATTGGGAATCCCGTAACGAACAATCTTATCAATAACTTCAATTGTAACAATTTTGTCGTTTTTGGTCAACGAAGTCAAAATATGTGCGTGTGACAAAACAAACTTGTTTTCAAATTATTTTGTTGATAACAGTAAATCTCGACGATAATTTCCAAACACAAATAAATATAGAAATCTGTTTACAATTACAGTAATAAAAGGCACTGAATTGTTTAGTCTTCGTCTATTTTTATATTGAAGATTAGAGTTGTAATATACTTAGCTTGGTTGGACCTTGAAAACTGTCAATGAATGTTTTGCAATCCGCCTACATGTACATGTTTACATTTAATTAGTCACATTTTGGGATGAAGACAGAATTAGTAGGCGAAAAATTTAAATGTTTGAATCCCTATATTCTATACATAATTTCCTAATACTGCATATTTACAAAGAAACTACAGATCAATAGAATTCTCAGCATCTGAAATGCTATCATTGTGTTTGATTCTTAACCTGGGAATAAGAATTTCAGTAACTATTACCCCATGAGTATTTCATTCTTTGCATCAGTATAGTTTTGACAACTAACCGACGTATTAGGAAGTAACATATAAAGTGAGATAATAACACAACTAAGCGAATTAAAAAACAGACGTGCAACTATGATTGATAGCAAGACTCGTTACAAGGTACTGACCGTCAACGGATTTATGAGGCTGATACCTTGACACAAACCTGCTGTTATTGATTTGGAAATATATTGTCGCTTATTATAATCATTACATAGTATAAAACAAAGTCCTCTTTTTTTATGTGGGGAAATCCCTTATGTATACCCACCCTCCCAGGGGAGAGGATGAGTTATGTCCGGCTTGCACGGACTAAAACCCCACAGTGTACCGACAGCCCGTAGTGTTGGGGTGGCAAGGAATCGTGCTAAGCTATTCCCCTTAGATAGCCGCCCCAACGGTCCGCCCGGCGGAATGTGGCCGTCGGGCACCTACCTATAGAGAGGCAGCTGGGTACACACCAGATGCCTCCCCTCGTCCGCCGGACCTGTGCAATGAGGGGATGAGCCCCCCGACTACATCCCCTCAGGTCCGGCTACGGTGGCAGAAGGAGTTGGGTAAAATGCCGCCTTCTCCTGCCAGTCCTCCGTTGGCGAAGACGGCCGCTGAGGGGGTCCGCCTCGCGGGCCCTCTCCGCCGCCTCCTTTTGCGAGATGACTTCCTCGCAAAAGGAGGCCACTAATCGCCACGCCTGCTCGCTGCCGAGCATGGACGAAACCACGCTCGACAGCGACAAATCCTCCCCCACCACCGCCGCCAGAGTGCGGCGCTCCAGCTCCCACGCAGCACACTCAGAGAGAGTGTGCTGCGCGGTATCCTCCTCAGCGCCGCACTCATGGCAGGTGATGGTCGGCTCCCTAAGAGCGATCCGGTGCAGATACCACCCGAAATAGCTGTGTCCGGTGAGTACCTGCACCATCCTGAACGTCAGGGAGCCCCACTCCCTCCCAAGCCACTCTCGTAGGACCGGACGGACGGCGTCGACGGTGTACGCTTTGTAGCGCGCGTCCGCCAGGTCCTGCATCCACCGCTCTACCGCCCCCTCCCGCAACTCCCGTCTCTTACACTCTATCTCCCTGGGAGCCGGAGGCTGCCCATTACGTTTCCTTGCCACCGTGAATTCGTACACGGCGGCGAGAACTCCTGCTTCCAGCTCCCGGGGAAAACAAAGTCCTCTGCCACGTCTATTTGTCTGTCTGTCTGTCTGTTCGCAATAAAAACTACTGAACGAATTTTCTCGTGGCTTTCACCAGTAGATAAAGTGATTAATTAAGAAGATTTTAGCATATAATTTGTCAAGTTCTTTTTTTATAACGTCTGCCGGACCAGCTTGTGAAGTTCTCTTTTTAAATGCTACTATAAAATTAATCTTGAATCTATGATGGCTTGTCGTTTGACGTAGTTTCAAATCCTTGCAAATGAGCCGTAGTTTTCGGCGAAGTAGAGATATCGTGATGAAACAATATCATGGTTATTGGGCTTCTTTAAGCCCTATTAACTAGCTACCCAGTTGAAAATCTATCGCCAAGTAACTATGGACGTGTTACAGCAGCTGTATTAGAAAGTTTGTCATTTATGATTAGATAGGATTGTGGTAAAATACCAGAACATATAAATCTATACTCTATATACTACTTGTATTATAAAGAGATACGGTGTTTTTACAAAAAAAGTGAAATAAGTATTGCATACTTGCTTTAAAAAGGTTACGTTTTAAATGCACCAAGCTCGCTGAATGTTCGCCATCTTGCTCTTTTGTCTCGCTTTGGTTAGGTTAGGTTAAACTTGCGAAAGAAGGATAACGCGACCTTGCCTCTAGCGAGCGCGGTGCATTTAGTATGGACCTTTTTAAAACAAGTATTTAATGCGTATTTAACTCTTTTGTAATAATTCCGATAAAGTTTGTGAAGTTGTAGGGGGTAATCTCAGGAACTACTAGTCCGATTTGAAAAATTCTTTCAGTGTTATAAAGCTCATTTATCGAGAAAGATTAGATTAGATTAGAGAAAAATTATCAGGTCGCTAAATAGGAGCGGAGTACCAATCAAAAGTATTTCAAAATCGGGATTTCTTTCCTCTTGAGAGCTTCCGCTGCATGTTAGTGTTAGCCCAAAATAACTATTACTATGTGGACGAAGTCGCGGACAGGGGCTAGTTAATTATAAAAAGAAATATCACTATAGGAGTTGTAAACCTATATAAATAAATTGTAGCGATTGAGTGTCAATCGCTAAAAAGAAAAATTATAATGGCGCTGTAAAAAGCATAGCGGGGGATTTGTAAACATATGATATTACCACCGCTGGCAAGATGTCTCCAAAGAGATATAAAACATGTGTTGATCTAGGTTACGTATCCAAATAAGCTAACCGGAGATTAGTTGAAAAAAACAATAGACAAATCACAACATAAATAGAGCTAGAAGACCATGATTATTCTTTATTTGGTGTGTGGTAGAGATAAGTGAGAGAATTTTGTTTACTATAATATGTTTGCCAAGTATTAGATGTGATATATTTTTGATCTTTTGAACACTTGCTTTAAAAAGATTATTGTTTTAAATGCACCGCGCTCGCTGAATGTTCGCCATCTTGCTATTTTGTCTCGCTTTGTTTAGGTTAGGTTAGACTTGCGAAAAAAGGATATCGCGAACTTGCTTCAGGCAAGCGCGGTGCATTTAGTTCGAAACCTTTTTAAAGCAAGTATTTAATACGTATTTAACTTTTTTGTAATAACACCGTTCTATATTCTATATCATATTTCAGGACGACTTAATCGCATTCTATGCTAAATTTCATTAGAATAGGTTCAGCTGATTGAATGTGATTGATCAATAAATATAGCAAGCGTATTTTCATATTTATAATATGTATCATTTTTATCATATACATGAGATATTTATATTATCTTTAATTATACAAGGACTAAGCAAAAGCTTAGTCTAGTACAATTACGTTCATTTTACTAAATCTGACTTCTAACTAACATAATTTTTAACTAAAACAAAAAAAATGAAACGAACATTTTGCAAAGAGATATTTATTACTTACGTACATTATCTACCGAACATTTAGGCCATATAAATAACGGTTGAGAGGAGCCAATTGTTAATAATTCGTTTCTCCTTCTATCATCACTGAAGCCAATGGAGTATTATAAATTACTATGCAAATTGAAACTAGACAACGAATAACATTTTAACAATGACGTGCTAATTTCCTAGAATTATGTTTATTACGTGTGAAGAGATGCTAATTTATTTGTTTATTCTGAATTTAGACCTATTTGTAATGTAATAGAATTAATCTTCTGTAAATTTAAATCAGATTGTAATGATGGTCAAGAGAACAGCGGAGTAAATATATTGTTTACTCAAATTGCAATGTCTTAAATTAGCACACGTTTGGCGTAACTGGCTGTCTATATCAGAAGAAAGATTTACTAGTTTGACCATTCGACAAATAAATAAAAAGAAGATTTTGTGTCAAATAGCTTGCGTAATATTTAACAATGGAGACCAAAAGGAAATAGAAATAGCCTTTACTAGATCCTATCACGAAAAGCCGAGTAAATTTAAAAATTAAATTACCTCAAGTTACCGATGCCTGAAGAATATTTGTAGACATGTTGCCTTATCTCGTTTCTATACACTATAATTAGAGATTATGAAAATCAATGGTTTATTTTTTTTAAATAAGAATACGTCTAAATTCTCTTCTCATTCCTATTTCAATCATCAATCTGTCAACTTTAACAATAATTTTAAAGAGAGTTGATTTTAATGTGTTTCGACGAAGTTTTCAAAATCTAAATAAATACGTCAAAGATTCTTGTACTATAAATTGCTTTAAATTTATGGCGAACATAAAATTGTATCAGATACCTGCTTACTTTTTATTTCACCCGTTGAAAATATAATTTCTAAAGAGATATTAATGTAGATATTTGAAATTGCTTTCTAAATTACCAGTTAAGAGTTCTGTGGGTACACACGGTTGTGATCAAATTCAAGCACTTGAACGGAATATGAAGTGACACATTCCTCAATTGAGCGGTGCTGTGAGATCTCAAATTAGCGCCAATTTGTGCCTCCGGACTGAGTCACAGCCGCAGACTACAAAGTATTTCGTTTCAAACTCCGACAACGTTTTAGATAACTACTGTATTTTTAAATCTAACAGGTGATTTGAAGATAATTTTATTTTATACATTTATTATTACATAACAAAAAAAACAATGTAACTATAACATACTTGTGTCTGTACTTATAAAATTGAATGTAGATTAAAACAATAACTTCAATTATTACAATTTGCGTTTGAAAATTTTGTTACATGTTTACTCGAGGTTAATTTGAGTTTGTGCCTACTTTTTAACCGTCAAATTTCAACAACTTTTAGAAAAGTATATTTGATTTTAAACAGTCCTAGTATTTAAAATTGATTTCATTACAATGAACTATAACGTACCCTTATTATGAATGTTCGTGCTGTAAAGATTATAATACAGATAAAATACTTTGAATTATATGTATATAGAACTCGGAATTCTAAATAATATAAAAACGCGAATATGAGTTTGTTTGTACACATTGACAGGAGTACCGAAAAAGATATAAAGTATATTATCTCCACAAAAAAGCTCTTTTATCAACGGATAAATTAATTCTACATTAACGCGAAACTGCAAATAAAACATAGTAGTCCGGTGAAACTTAAGATCTTGCTAGGTCAATAGCGTAGTCAGATCGAGAAAAAAAACCAATAAAACTACAAGAGACATAAAAAGTAAATCAAAATAAAGCTGCTATTATATATACAATATTACAAACACTGAATACAGATCAAAGATTTCGAAATCCAATAGTTCAATCGCCATTTGATTATAACGCCCACCGTCCATCATGTGAGCTATGAAAAGAATTTGCGTCAACAGAATCCAATACACATTCCTTATAAACAAACCGAGCAGTAAAACCAATGCGTTATGTTCGTTAAAACATAGTCAGTGCTCCCGTCGACCTTGCCACGCAAATAATTGAACTAACGCAATTGAATACTTCCTAGCGTTGAAACGGAGATGTATATATACAAAACGGAAAATTAGTCGAAACATTCGGATACCGTTTCTGATGTCATGACGTTTTTAAGGATACTGGCGTAATTTTAGGAAAGAGTATTTAGAAAGGCTTTAGAGATATGGACGCACAGAATCGGCACTGGAGTAATATTTAAATGATACTTTGGAGATACGCACATACGAAAAAAATACTTTAATAAGGATGTGATTACCTTTTTTATTCAAAAACTTTTCCTTTCAAGATTAACCAAATTCTTCCTTCTTTTAAATTTTACAACCTAACTCCAACAGCGTCGTCTAAATTGGATAGATGTTTAGGGACTCATTTCATAGACAAAGATATTATCTACTGTTTACCTTTTCTATACTCCATGTAAAATACATCAAGTCGTGTACATATCATGCCAAAGAAATAGACATAATACATAAAGTCAAAAACCGTATCCTCCTGTACATTGTAGTAAAAACTTAAAATAACATAATACCGCGTACATTTTTTTAAATACAATTTATTTATTTGAAATGAATCGACAACAGGAACAAATATGAATAGACATAACATACATGAACCTTATTAGAATCATTCTTACATACAATTATGAAAAAAGAAAACCAGAACAATAAAATAGAACTCATATTATTAAATAACTTAATAAATTATAAGTCAAATCATAAAGTACATATAGTACAATTTCATAATTTTAATGTTCTACTGGGTGAATGAATATCTAATTAGTTTTAATTGTAACATTTGTTTTTCTTTTTTACAGAATGTGGTGGACAATAACCGGCAATTTCGGTAACATTCTACCCATTGATTGGACTAAATCCTTTTCAAGGAAGATGCACATCCCAACCTTGAACTTAAACGATAGAAAGGTAAAACAAAGTATTAAATTAATTTACAAAAACTCACATAGATACTTAGTGATCTCCATACTGTTGATGACATTTTTGTTAGATATTTTTTGTTAGTTGATGACATGAAAGCTATAATGATTTCATTATTATTAGATTTTTGATGCCCGATATTTTATGATGCGTTTGGCCGTAAGATCGACTGTACATGCTGTCATTCGTAACGACGTAACTGTAAGATTTGTTTTAGACGCTATCGATGTTAATAGAAAAAAGTTAAATACGTATTGAATATTTGCTTTAAAAAGGTTACGTTTTAAATGCACCGCGCTCGCTGATTGATCGCCATCTTGTCCTTTGTCTCGTTTTGGTTAGGTTAGGTTTAACTTGCGAAAACAGGATAACGCAAACTCGCCAGTGGCGAGCGTTTTTTTTATGTCATATAGGAGGCAAACGAACATGCGGGTCACCTGTTGTTAAGCGATCACCGCCGTCCATAGGCACCAGCAACCCCAGAGGAGTCGCAAGTGCGTTGCCAACCTGTGTTTGAGGGAATGGAGAGAAATGGGGAGGGTTAGGGAGGGGATGGGAAGGAAGAGGAGAGGGGAAGGGAGGGGAGGGGAGATGGGTCTCCGGCACTCTCACTGACCGAACGAAACGCAACAATGTAAGCACTGTTACTTCACGTCGGTTTAATGTGAGAGGGTGGTGTTACCCCGGTCGAGCCGACCCATTCAGGCTGAAACCAATAATAGCTTCATCGTGGCTCTACCACTACTATTGGTGCATATAGTACGAAACCTTTATAAAGCAAGTATTTAATACGTATTTAACATTTTTGTAATAACACCGTAACTGTCCACTTATTCTTCACACTACATGGTTAGATATTTTTATCTGCAGATTTATTTTAAAATGTCATTTAGGTACATTCTTACTTTTAAAAGATTAATTTTTTTAATTTTCAACAAAAATAACTTAATTTGGAAGCACCAAGTTGAAGCTCGCTTTGTATGTAACAGTACTGTCTATTTAATTGATTTAAATACCGTTTATAGCAGTTTCTTTATGTCACATGAAACAAGCGTCCTACGGTAGCTCATTATGTTCTACACGTTTATTTATATACATAGCAAATCTAGTTAAAATTCGACAAGACCTAGATGCCATTGTAAACAGTGATGGCGTTCAGACGTCTATAACCGCAGAGTATCAAACATGAATCTAAATAAGGAGATCGGCTTTTGTTTCTAAAATTGTCTCAAGATACGAAACGCATGATAACGACTGTTATTATAATTTCATGTATATGACATCTAGATGATTCATGACCGGTTATAACAAAACAACGGGACGGTTTTATTATCGCTTCTTAGCGCTTATTAAGCTAAAGGAGCGTCCAAATCAAGTTTTAGAGTTTATTCTCCTTCTTCAATAATTCGAACAGGGATGCAACCAGGCCTTTTAAAAAATTCCATTGCTTTTTATAAAGTATGTGTTATTATTTGTCGATAGTAAGTTAAAGGAAAATGAATTAATACATTTTCAAGGCATAATTATGCCTTATGGATTTCAATATGTAAAAAAATATAATTAAAAAAACATAATCCTGATTATTTCTGAATTTAATGAATACACGATTGTTTTCAGCGAACTTACACCGCAACATAAATATTAAAATTGAATATAATAGATTTTTTCAAATGGATACAGAATTATAGGACTTCATAACTTTATTAGGAAGATTATAATTATAACTTAACTCATATCTAAACGTACTAAGCAATTTGTTTCATGACAAACGCTTCATATATAATATCATTGTATGTTAGTAACCAAATAAGTCAGATCGTTTTATGATAGGTAACAATTATTTTGGCCAGAGATAAGAGTAGTGACAAATAGGTTAAATACACATTTTTGAAGTTATACTTCTTTCGGCGCGTTAAGGAAAAATGATGATAGTAAATTTTTACGATGCGCGCGCACACCTTCACGAAAAACTGACACCCTGAAGTTAGCTATAGTCAACATTTTGTTTCTTTGTATTTCTTTGTATTAAAACTTTCAATGTATTAAATACCTTTTCTCTGTTGTTTATTATATGTATATGTATGTATGTATATATGCATGATGTGTATATGTATATGTGTATTATAATAAAGCGAAAGATATTTTTTTATAAGATTTTTATCATTTTAAGGCAAAGAAGTATAACTTCTATCGCGTAAAAATAAGTACAAACACACTTTTTTTTAAGTAATCGAAGTTGCTAGAAACATTTATCTAAATCTAATCCATTATGGATTGCATAAAACATACCAACATAGTATGACAAAAGTATTATATTATTTGTAATATTTTTTAATCAAGTCACTTGCGTACACATCTGCTCTTTTTCGACGTCGAATATAACAGGGTTCACGGATGAAGCTCGCTAGTTTTTATTCTTTTTGTATGTAACTTTATACTTCACGAGACTTGACATAAAAAATTGTATGAAGCGCGAAGATGTCTATTGTTTCGTGGGAAATAGCCAAATTAAAAACCTTACATCACTATAATACGTAACTTTTCTTATATTACAGTTATTAACAATTAATACTTAATGTAAATTTTACTATACTTTATGGTATTTACTTGATCAAGTCTTTTTCAACGTAAAAACTTGTAAAGACAAATTACGCGAGATATACGACGTCAAACATCAACGTGCTTTGAAATAGGTCGAAAAAACTGGTATTTAAAATTTGAATAATTATCTAATTGTTTAGCAATATTTATATTTCATTTAGTCATACAATATTGCAAATATTAGAATTTTCTTTTCTCGAACTGACTATGCTATTCACCCAGCAAGGTCTTAACAGCTTGACCGACCTACGGCCAATATTAGAAATTGAATGAGAATAATGGAAATATTTACTATAATAATGTTGTTAATTTTGCACATTGTAAATGAAATGGTTGTTTTTTAAATTTTGTAAGCTTATTTAAATTGTACTTTTCGAGCAGTTTCTAGTATTTTAATGTTACCAAAATTATATCCCTTTCTTCTGGTATCACGTACATAATTGTTAGCTCAATGGAAATTTAATGTTGTATTAATTTTCAAGTTGATAAGGAGTATTCAGTTTTTAATATTGACACTATATTTTCACTAAATCAGAACAAACGATGACAAAAACTCACATTAATTTTATAGGACTATATATTGAGGTATTTTAAATTAAATATAAAAGACAAAGACACATCATTTCAAATATTTCCATCTAAACAGATATACGGGTTTCCTTTTGTTCTATTGGAACTAAGTGTGTTAACGAAGCGGCTTAGTGTAGTCTTCGTATACACATGTCAAAAAGTGAAAGACAATATTTTATTGTTGTTAGGTAAGAGTAGAAAGAGCCGCGTTTGTTCACATGAGCATTATTCCACCCACTATGTCTGCACCGACCAAAGAATATCCTGAAAATGTATGCAATTATTTATCTATTCTCAACTCTTGTCAATACATAAAATAAAATGTATACTAAACTGCATTTCCATTATAGTAACTATAATCCAAATATTACGAAGTTTAGGAAACACGTCTGTTTTAATGTTTGTTTGAGCGCGCTTATCTCTGTAACTACTAATACTAATTAAAAAATAAAATTTTGAATTCTGTAGCCTTATTGAGAGTACCTAGTCTTAATAAGATGCTAGCTAATCTTAGTATCGAAATAATTACTAGATAAAGTGTAGATCTCAAAGTACAATAAGAGAGAACAAAGTATTACTTTGGGTTGGTCGCGTAGTTCGGCTCGGGATATTGATGCCCGATGATAGATTAGCCGTTCGACGGTAGGCGAACATTACCGAGAAGAGTCCGAACTTTGAATGGTTATGTAGACAAGATCCCATGTTATACAACTCAGTTTAGTTAGCCAAGCATTGAAAATTCTAAAAATGAAACACGAGAGTAGCCGTGTTAAATAGTCAATTGATTTAAAAAGATTTAGCTATTCAATTTGTAAATTATGAAATCGATTTGATCACCAGAGCTCGTTGACCCCTGATGATGAGATCCACAGTTCTGAAGATGAGGCCGTCGCCTCGGATTTGGACATGCACGCACTCATCCTAGGCGGGCTGCATCAAGACCACGAATGTCCAGTTAAAACTGCCGACGAGGTTAGTAACTATATGTGAATATAACTACAATAAATCAAAGACAGCTTCAGTATCAGGGTTCATATATAAAATTTAAACTAATTGCTACAGGTGTTAAACTATTATAATATAATTTGTGCATTATAGGTTTAGCAAAAAGACAAATAAATATAGTCAAAATCTTTCCAAAAGATAATCCATAATCTCCTGATTTTAAATGATGATCAGTTTTAAAAAAATAACACGCTAAGGTTTTGGAAAGCTGGCTCTTAAGTTCAGCTACCAGAATACGTCTACTGAGTCATGTAGCATATTTTTAATTTGATGGAGGTAGCTAAAAGAAGAATATTAGGAAAAGCGCGACTATTTATGGCTTTACCACAGTGCTTTCTTTTATATTCATGATTATTGAAGGTTTGAAACCTACATCGATAGAACAACTATTAATTTAATATGTCATTGTCTAATGAATTTCAATTAATTTTACGAATAATTTTTTTATTTCCGTATTACGGGTTTTATAACAAGAGAATGTATAATTACCAGGTGATTCAAGAAATAGATGACATGATGCAAGACACGCCTTCCTCGGAGGGCGATATAATTGAGTATAACGAAGCCCTAGAGAAGGGCAAAGAAGTTCTCAACTCACCACTGTATGAAGACAGTAAGTATATGTTCGTCATAAAATCTATAGATTATTTATATAAAAAAAACAACAAGAAATAAATCGACTTAAAAAAAACTACACGTGAAAAATACACCAGTATGTACTTGACTATAGTTAAATATCTTTACCTACTTAGTATTGTAGTTTGTATAGAACTTAAACCTTTTTAAGAGTTTAGGGATTGAACAATGCAAAAACGTTCTAAAACAGCGAAATATTTCTTCATACTAAAAGGGGCAGTGTCGTGAAAAAGGTTGAAAAACACTAGCATAATCTATACTTCTATACTAATATTATAAAGAGGTAAAGTTTGTGAGTTTGTGATGTTTTGACGTTGTAGGGGGGTAAGCTCAGGAACTACTGGTCCGATTTTTTAATAATTCTTTCAGTGTTATATAGCTCATTCATCGAGAATGGTTATAGGCTATATATCATCACACTAAGCCCAATAGGAGCGGAGCACCAAGAATGTTTCAAAATCGGGTCTTTTTCCTTTTGAGAACTGCTGCGTGTTAGTGTTAGTGTATGTACACCACGCAAACGAAGTCGCGGGCAGAGGCTAGTAGATTATATTTTCGTATTTTTAAAATATTTATTAAGTTGTTTATTGCTAGCGACGCCGTATAATTTCGATATTTCCGTATTTTATCTATCTTTGCCATATTTGTACTTATTAAATCGTATTTGATCCTCGTAAAACAATTAAATTTACATTGAGCCTTGTATAAATAATTACACTCGAGTATAAATATAGTGTAAATAAAAAACACGAAAAATCATCAGCCGGCCATATTTAGATGACTCTATTACAGATAGTGTGTGGGAGGTGTTTCCATAATTGATTTCACGGTAATTTGTGTCTTCTCGTCTGACAATTATATGTCATACAATAATATTACTAGTAATTACCCGCGAGTTCGTTCTCTTAAAAATAGATTCTTTTATTTGATTAAAACCACGGCTATTTTATTTATTGTCATTTTAGAATTATAGTGAATGATGTGTAGAAAATATTTTAAAAAATTACTTTAAAATCGATTCAACCTTCTCAGAAAATACTCCAAAACAAACTAACGGTTACTCTATTTTTTTTTTATAATATATAGTTTTTTTATAGTTTTGTTTGTATTACGTTGATATAATTGTAATATAAACCATAAGCTGTAAATTAAATAAATCATGTATAGAATTTACATACATATAGAAATGTTACACAACATTATTATCTTTTTGGTGTGAATAAACCAATAAAAACATGATAAAACTTTGTCCTTGGCTGGCACTTAAAACACAGGATATCCTACTTTAAAACCTTGAGAGCTATTGTAAGAACTTATGCGTCTGGATTGAAGGTATAAAAAATTCAAAAAGTTTGCATGTGTTTAGAGTTTTCACATAATATATGTATAAGAATTCAGTGAATTTTTATCAAATGAAATAAAAATACCTTTATCATAGACTAACCTATGTCACAGTACTCATAACAGACAGTATGGAAACTACCTATAAACGCTCGCATCGGCACACTCAACAAACATGCGCATCGACACGACCCCTAAGCGGATTTCCCGGTACTGTCCATAGGATTCCTTTCAAAACCTCTCGTCGATGCACATGTTTGTGTGAGGGTGCCGTTTTCGAGTGTTGAGGGTGCCGTTTTCGAGTGTTTCTTCGTAGTTTCCGTACTATCCTCTCATATTTATACTGTGCCTATATTTTGCTAGCGTTAGTACTTTTCTGTATGTAACATTTCATGAAACTCAGTTTCCGATAATAAATATATGGAGGAGTTGTTGAGGCGTGTATGCTTGGTACACATATGCGTTTCAACAACTCATACATATATGAATGGTTGGCTAGGTTGGCTAAGATAGGTCGCGATTTTACATGCAACAGGCAACAGCCAAGCCGAGGTGTGCCGTGCACCCTTGAGCTGGTTAAGCGCTCGCCTTAGTAGTCCAGTGAAGCTGTTAAGACCTTGCTGGGTGAATAGCGTAGACATTTCGAAAAAAAAAAAAAAAATGAAAGTCATTTGTATAGTTGAGACGTGATTATAACACACTTACATTACATTTTTAATATTAATAAGGATAGGATTAAAATAAATATAGTTACTGCTTTCATATAGATACCTAATTTTAAGGATCTACTGTATATCCATATTACATACTAATAATTATATTATTCGACGAATTCATTTCAAAGCAGATGTGGGTCTCGAAACACACTAATTACTCTTTTGTTTAATTTAATGGAATATATTTCATTTCCACAGAAATATATTTAATATCTATGCGTTTAATTTAATATCACATTTTGACATGTAAATAAGCGGTGTTATTACAAAAAAGTTTAATACGCATTGAATACTTGCTTTAAAAAGGTTTCGTATTAAATGCATCGCTCTCGCCCGAGACAAGTTCGCGTTATCCTTTTTTCGCAAGTCTAACCTAACCTAAGCAAAGCAAGAAAAAAAAACAAGATGGCGAACATTTAGCGACCTCGGTGCATTTAATACGAAACCTTTTTAAAGCATTCATACAATACGTATTCAACTTTTTTGTAATAACACCGTTTGTCTATATTGTATTATACTATCTAATTCGTGCTTTCCCGTAGATAAAACGACACGTCGTGAAAAGAAACATGCATGCATATTATAATAATAGCTTATTTTTGTGCCTTTTCGCGATAATATGTAAGCATACATGCCCGCAGCAAAATGTGTCTGTTCTAATTTGAGGTGCACTTTTGTTGAAGTGAAAATTTCTTTGGCCCTGATCTGTAACTAGGAAATGTAAAGGCGACATTATAGGGAGACAAATATCACTACATATTTCAAAACAAACTCCCGCGTCGCGTCTGGTTGTTCGCGAGTAACTCAGAATGTACTGTACAGATTCTCATTCGTAGATTGAATGATAAACGAGGAAGGTTTAGTTATATAATTTGTCAACTTTTTTTTATAAATTGGTTGAAATATAACGATAATTGTTGGAAGTGAAAAAGTCAAACCGCCTGGGAGCTTTAATCGAATACGCTGCCTTTAGAGATATACCATTGAGTTAAAACATGACACAGACGGAGTTACGGGTAACAGTTAGTATAACTATATTTAAAAAAATTATACTATTCGTGAGATAGATCAAATCTGCATTAATTCGGGCGAAAACGCGAACAAAAACTAGAATTAAAGTTTAAATCTCGATGGCTTTCTAATAAACACAACACGACATATTCAATTACATAATAGGTTTTGACGGGATTTTTGTTTGTCATGTAGTGTTTATATTTTATTCATAATCTTGTGTTATTTCATTTGACTCTATATTTTGTAAATTTGGTGATGTTTTACGTAATATAGTTAGTTTATTGTGCATAAGTGAAGTGAATAGAAGATTATACTACGGAGCATGAAATTCTGAGATGCCACAAAAACTCCCTGGAAGGTTGTAGCAAGGGATTCACCATCTTGTTAGAATATTGATTCACACGATGCTTAATATTAAAATGATGGCACGACGCTTGTGATATTTTTGACTACGTGACAATGGCAGTAATAATCGGAAAGATTGATTGCCAAAAATAAAGTAAAAAAAAACATAATATTAATGTCTCCCCTCGTTTTCTTACTTGTTCAATACATTTTTAACATATATGTACATACAATCTCAGTTGATATTCAAAGCCGCTATGGCGGATACAAATTGGGAGAGTGCATTCACCTTTACGTCCGATTAATTTGCGCACTTTGTTTTGTTAACCTCTTGATAGTTTACGCATACGGAAAGAAAGTTTACTATTCACCCACCGTATCTATCGTCTGATACATCATTTAGGCAAATCGATACGGATTTAGACATGTAAGAAATAGACTTTTGAGGTTATTACACGTTATTTTATATTCAGATTTGATAGATGAATACATTATTCACTGAACAACTTAATTATTTATTATTACCCACTCTCTCTGTATAAATAAAAAATTATGTTGAAATTTATATCTAGAGTCGATAAACTTCAACGCTATTTTACCGATCACGATAAAAGTGGCATATTAAGTTATATATTAGATTTTACATATTTTAGTTTTTGCAGCTGAATCATTTTAAAATTATGGAAAACATTAGGATAGGATGATAATTCTATACGGAATTTTTCGTAGATGGTTCTAGGCTTTTTGGATTGGATTCCATTGACCCATTGCGATTTTATAATGCTCAATGAAACGGGCGGGAATAGACTATACTATATTATTTTATACGTACGCATGATGTACAATATTCTAAATGTTTATTTATTACTAGCAGTGCCAGTGACTCTGTCCGCGTAGAACCTAATGTAAAAAAAAACAGTGACTATTAAAATCATTTGAATGTATATTAAGTTATTTACTACTTATCTACTTTTCTCTAGTACTTAAGTCGCGTCGTCATTAAAATTACAATAACTTTTGATAGAGAGGGCCGATTTTAATGAGATAAGAACTAAATGTTATTCGAGGATATGCTTTATGATTTTCTTGAAGAAGCTTAACGTAAAGGCAGTACTTTAGCAGTAATGCATATTCATACAAACAGACAGACGACATTTCTAAAAATGAATTAAATGTATTCTATTACTTATTCCTACAACATTTTTTTCATGAAAATCGAAAAAGTACTGACACGTTAGATTTGCATTCTTATCATATGTATAGATTTCACTGAGTACTCTTCCTCCTTGGCTAGAAATATTAATTTCCTTTGCTTCATTACTAATTTGTTTATGAAATTAATTGATAAGTTTAAAGGTGAATTGAATGACTTTTTAAAATTAAATGTTTATTTAATGAACATCGAAGCGGACGGGTTTCAGTTAGTATTGAAATAGTTTTAGAATAGATTTTCCCACACAGCGCATATTTGACGTAAACATCTTGCAACGGATATATCCGTCAGCTGTAAAAACAACGAAATTTCACTTCGCTGACTCGTAAAGACGAAACATAAAGCTATTCGATAACCACGAGATAAACACTCAAAAATACATAAATACGCGTTCCAGATAAACTTTAACCAAAAGGCTTAGTGATTTATTGAAAAAAAATATAATGTTTGTCCAGTAGTGGACGAAAAGATTGTAAAAATAGTGTTATCTTATACTTTAAACAATAAATATAAGTACACGTTTAGGTAAATCTGTTGGAAATAAGAACATTGCGAGAAGCAAATTCTTGATTTTATTGTACAATATATACATTACTTTGTAATATATGTCTCATTTTTTTCTCGAACTGACTACACTATTGACCTAGTTAGGACTTAACAGCTTCACCGGACTACGAATATATGTATGTCTCATGCCGGTTATGCAATAACCGAATTACTCTTAATCTAGCTTCGGCCCGTGACTTCTTCCCCGTGGACTAGTTACTTTGGGCTAAAGCACAACGGAAGCTATCAAAAGGAAAATATACCCAACTTTATAATATTATTATAAATAGTTCCTTATTTTTTAAACATTTCAGAACTACGCCAACTCTCCTTGGCACAACTAAACGAGATCTTTATGGAGCTGGAAGTCCTCATTCGTGAGTTCTCGGAGACGCTGATTGCAGAGCTCGCTTTACGCGATGAACTGGAGTACGAAAAAGAACTGAAGAACACCTTCATATCGTTGTTGCTCGCGGTCCAGAACAAGCGAAGGCAATACCATATCGAGAAGAAGAAAAGACCAGGACAGCCAAGATCGCCAAACGTGAACAGCAATAATTCGGAGTCTAAGGTATATCCATATATTTCTTTAATACTGTGAACTCTTCTATTTACGGTTACAGTATTTGGGGTATAAAGTTGTGTGTATCTAATGATTTTTAAAGTAAAACTTCTCATGGCAGGGCTTTGAAATTCTGATCCGCAATTATGTTTCCCTGTAATACAAAAGTTTCACTTCTATCCTGTCACACTTTTGTTTTTTTTTATTTATAATAAAAAATATGTATATTTTTATATCATAGGAGGCAAACGAACAGGTGGGTCTCCTGATGTTAAGTGATCACCACCGTCCTTAGACACCATCAATACCAGAGGAGCTGCAAGTGCTTTACCAACTTGTGTGCGTGGGAAAGGAGGAGGGAGGGAAGGGAGTGGCGGGAGTTAGACCTCCGACGCTCTCATCGATCGAACAAAACGCGACAATCCAAGCACTATTACTTCACGTCGGTGTTTCTGTGAGAGGGTGGTACTACCGCGGTCGAGCCGACCCGTTACAATATAACAATATTTATATAGGCTTATACTTATAGTTAACTCTATGACGTATGAATTTTATGGACAGGTTTATCATTGTAACATTTATTTAAGGAAGAGTAAATTCAACCTTAAAACAGTTTCGGTTTTGCACAAACGCCTGGTTAATAAACAAATAATTCAATGAAACTATTAAACGATGCAAGACAGTCAAGATCCTTTAAACCCCTGCATAATCTAAGCATCAATAATATTAATAATAAAAGAGATTTTTGCCATATATTTGCATATATTTTATTTGAAGTGTGTGTGACATTCGTCATTATGGCCGGCATGACAGCGGCGACCGACGATGGACGATCTGTCTCGCGGTGGTCGCAATTGTTCTTGGATTGTACTATGCTTACCATCAGGCATAGTGCAGTCACTTTGTCGTGCTTCAATAAAAAAAAAATCTTTTGTAATCTTAGAAGGCATCCTTCATAATTGTGGAACGGAAAATATCTTTATTTTTCGTTCTACCGAATCGTTACTTTGTTTCACAAAACAAAAATAGAAACAGATGATTTTTTGTTTTGTGCAGTCTAGTTTGTTTTGTATACCAGGTGTTAAGTTAGTCGCTTATAATATTCTAAGTGATGATAGTTTCATGGTAACATTTAACATTTAAAATAATAATATCAAAACAAATACTAACAAACAGCAAAGAGAACCTAAATAAAAGTTTGTTCTAAGACTGTCAAAGTATGTACGCAAACGTAATAAACCTAGGTGCAACGACCAGTACCAAAAGCTGCCAGGGGTAATAAGAAGGATAATAGGTTTTTTTTTGTTTTACACGTGCCGTTCCCGCGTTCATTTTCACTTCACCCGACGGTCATTGACACTGTACTTTAACATAGACACATAGAAGATTGCGTATAATTTTTGTATTTCTCTAGATAATTAGGTCAAATATTAAGCACCTACTTTTTGTAATTGATTTAAAACGATAATCGAGCGCAGAGTATCTTGCATAAACATTGCTACTGTCTAAACTTTCAGCCTGTCTAATATAAACTTAACAAAAATTTATCATAGTAGATTTTGATAGCCAATTTTATAATTCTCACAGATTGGACTTTCTTTTATTCTTACAGTATTTGACGACAGTGATACCATTCCATTTGGATAACGGAACTCCAGATAACCAGACTCTTCAAGTGCTGATTAAAAGTACGTATCAAAAATAGTATGGAATATTTCATTTTTTTTATATCAAAGGAGGCAAACGAACAGGTGGGTCACCTGAAGTTAAGTAATCACCACCGTTCATAGACACTAGCAACATCAGGGAAGTCGCAAGTGCGTTGCCAGCGTGTATATGTGGGAGGAGGAAGGGAAAGGAAAGGGGGAAGGTATGTGGGCCCCAACGCTCTCACTGACCGAACGAAGCACTACAATGCACGCACTGTTACTTCACGTCGGTTTTCTGTGAGGGTGGCACTACCCCGGACGAGCCGGCCCATTCATGCTAAACTAGTAATAGTTTCAGCGTGGCTCTAACACCTACCTTCATATTTATGGTGGCAAGGTTATTTGGTTGGATTGTTTATGTAACTATAGAATTACTTGTCGATGTTTGCAGATGAATTATTTTTTGAATTTGTATAAAGAACATAATCACAATATAAATATGAGAGACAGTACGGAAACTACAAACAAACGCTCGAAGAGTTTTTGGCGGGATTTTAGTCTGTCATGTAGTGGATTTTATATTTTATTCATAATCTTGTGTTATTTGACTATATATTGTGTAAATTTGGTGGTGTTTTACGTAATATAGTTAGTTTATTATGCATAAGTGAAGTGAATGGAAAATAATAACACGGAGCATGAAATTCTGAGATGCCACAAAAACTCCCTAGAAGGTTCTAGCAAGGGATCCACCATCTTGTTAGAATATGGTTTCACACGATGCATAATATTGGAATGATCACACGAAGTTTGTGATATTATTGACTACGTGACAATGGCAGTAATAATCGGAAAGATTGATTGCCAAAAATAAAGTTAAAAAAAAAAAAAAAAAAAAAACGCTCGAAAACGGTACACTCACAAACATGCGCATCGGCGAGAAGTTTTGAAAAGCATTCTATATGGATAGCACCGCGAAATCCGCTTAGCAGTGTTGCCGTTTAAGAAATTAAAAAATCTCCAGACGTTTAATAAAAAATCGCTAGATTTTGAAAAACACATAATTCAAAAATCCGCCAGAAGTCGCTAAATGTTTCATAATATTGCATAGTCAAAATATGGTGAAGATACTATATTGCGAATAATTCACTGTGATAAAATGAACAAAAAGCTTAGTTGGATTAGAAAATTCCAAAAACAACATCAGCAATTCATGTTGTTGCCAGTAATTACAATTAAATTAATACCAAAATACTTAAATATTATCAATATCAAAGTAGTCGCTAATTTGTTTTAAGTCGCTAGATTGAAAAAAAAAGTTGTTAAACATGTCCAAAATCCGTGCAACAGTGCCGCTTAGGGGTATGCGTATATTTCTTTGAGTGTGCTAGTACGAGCGTTTACAGGTAGTTTCCATACTGTCTGTTATGTGTACTGTAACATAGGCTTAAAAGCCAGAAAAAAGGTCACCCGAGCAAGTGTTTCGCGCATAATCTTTAAATGTATCAAATTTCTTTTTATTCTCTTAAATTTTGTTGTAGCAAATTATTAATATATCCTAGTCTGCTTATTATATTATCACTACACTCAGGCATAGTAATTTAAATTAGTAGAGTAATACGCGACTGCTTTATTAATTCCTTTCAAAAATGTACCTCCCTATTCATGTAGGTACGATGGATTACGTATACAGTCGGCACCAAAGTTATTGACCTCTCTGATTCAGCCGTAATATAGTCAAGAATCGAATACAAAAAAGGAAAGTCAAAATATTATTATAGGAATGTTAAATTGGCATTTAGTTGTGTAAATGTTATGCATATCTGTAATACGCATTTACAACAAAATATGTGTTCTAAGTAACTATATTATTGAGCAATTGCAACTTGTCAATTATACGCCCAAATCGAATTAAATATAATAATTCAAATTTATTATGTACTTGCATGTTATTATGTGACAGTAAAAAAAAGTTAAAACTGTTATTTCGATACAGAGCCGAACTGATCGTATACGAAATTTACTCAATTCAGTAATAAAGGTCATTTGATTATTTAGAATTTCGCAAGCAGTCAAAATGACTGCTTTTGGGCAATGTAGGTAAGACATAATATATATATATATATTATATTATGTCTACATTACATATATATATATATATATATATATACCGGAGATGAAGGAGAGGGAGGTAACAACAATGATTAATAAACGCATTTATGTGTTGTAGAAAAAGTCACAAAATTATAAATCATTTTTTTTTGTAATTGAAATTAAAATGAGAATAAGAGTCAACTGAATATATTTACTTTTCTCTCGTACTTAGTCGCGTCGTCATCAAAATTGCAATCACTTTTGATAGAATGAACCCATTTTCATGAAACCAAGAGTAAATGTTACCCTAGGAAATGCTTTATGATTTTATTTACACAGTACTTTAGCAGTGACGTGTGTTCAAGCAAACGGACAGACAGGCAAACAGACTGACATTTCTAAAATTAATTGAAATGTATATTATTACTTACTAGCCTCTGCCCGCGACTTCGTTCGCATGGACATAGTTTATTTGGGCTAACTAATATGCAGCGAATGCTCTCAAGAGGAAAAAACACCCCGATTTTTAAACATTCTTCATTGTTGCTCCGCTCCTATTGGTCTTAGCGTGATGATATATAGCCTATAAGCATCCTCGATAAATGAGCTATATACCATTGAAAGATTTTTTTAAATCGGACCAGTAGTTCCTGAGATTACCCCCTACACCGTCACAATTCATAACGTCACAAACTTTATTTACCTCTTTATAATATTAGTATAGATTGCAAGACCCCAATAATATTTTTTTCTCAAAAATCTATAAGGTACAAACACGTTCGATTTACATTATTATGTATATCTATTATCTATATCACATATATGTATAGATTAAAGTGAATTGGGTTTAAATCAATAATATATAATAACATTGATCATTTCTTTTTCAGTATTAAAGGCGATCAACGAAGACAGCCCTACAGTACCGACACTTCTAACAGACTACATTCTTAAAGTGCTCTGTCCAACATAAACAACCATACATTACAACTAGTTAATTCAACATAAATATTTCAAATCTGCACGTTATTGTATCAATAAATTCACACATCGGTGTACCTAAATGAAAATTCAAATTTAAAGTCATATCATATTGTTTCACTGTCACTTCAATGTTGAAGCACGTATATATAAAATAGAAGAAATTGTAGTGAAAATTTTAATATCACCCATTTAACGAATTATTCATTAAAAATATAATTATTAGACATTTTATTTTCGATAAATATAAATTCATTTTATTGCATATATACAAAATAATTACGTAGATTTAAAGATGGTTTATTTACGTATAGAGTGTCGTTTTACCTGTGTTTAAAACTTGTTTAAAAACGGCTATAATCTATTGAAATATTTGTCATTTAAATAAGTATTGAACAAATATTCAATTATAAAGCAGACAATTGATATTCAAAATGATATTAATACAAGAACATAATTTGTACTAAACCTTCAGTTTTTAATGAAATAGAAAATATTTATGTTGAACAATATTACAACTGAGAACAATATTTGGTGTTTTTTTTTATACAATTGTAAAATATTTTTAAGTGTATCGAAGTTATTTTGTATATTTTTATTACTTTATTTGCATAAATGAACTGTGATATCATACGATAGTTGATTAATTAATCCATTTTAAGATTTTAACACTTTTTTAATTGTTATAATTGAAATTTATTATTAATATTTATAATTTTACGCTATCCAATAGATAGCAAGAAAATGATCAATTGTCTCGGGAATAATGTGTATTTGAGTATTGTAAATATTTAAAATTATATATATATTTAATAAAAATGGAATTGTCTCTGAAAATATTTAAAAAGTTAATATTCACCAATATAATAAGCAACACTTATTGAAGAGGCTTGTAAATATACATTTTCAATTTTTAGCTTTATAGCTAAAATAGTTTTAATTATAAACCTCAATTAATTTTAAAACATAAGCTTTTAATTTAAGAACGATTATCGAATACATTTTTCTTACATTTAATTTTAGAAGTGTAATTGTTAGCTTATTAATAGATATAGAATTCAAACGCCCGAAATAAATCAGCTATCTTAATGTGAATGTATTCCAACAATATTAAAAAAATATATGGTCTTAAAACAATTTTAGATTTAAGTTGTATCTCTAGTCTCAAAAAATTTGTAGTCATAAAGTTGTAACCTTAAAATTATGTCAGGATAATGGAAAAAAACTATATATATATAATAAAAAAAAATTGCATGGCATACATATTTAATAAAGAAAATGTGATTCTATGAACGTTAATATCGTATTGTGTTCGATCTGCAAAAATATATTGTGAATGCTTTCGCACATTTTAAACTTTATCTAGTGAACACCTCGATGTATGGCGATAAGAATAAGGTACCGAGAGATGTTAGTTTAAGCCGCTTGTTTGTCACCAAAACAACAGATTTAACAAGCTAAAATTGTTTTTAAAAATACACCCCGTTTATTTTGAAACCCACAATATATTAAAAAAAAAAACAAGCAAGGACTTTTATGTCCCAATCTTAAAAAGATACGTTCATTTGTTTTATAATAAAAATGTATTAATACATTAATTAAAAATTTATGTTAAATAATTGTTTATAATGTTTATTGAATCCACCATACTTTTTTTTGGCAAACATGATCAAAATACCTCACGGAACAGACTTAACTTATGCTGTATTGTATAAGTTTGTGTCAATATTTTTAAGCGACTGTATGGTACCTGGTCGAAATAAAGGAGCTTGAATGAGAATACTGCTTTTTTATTTATATATCAATAAGTTCGAAAAAAAAGGTAAAGTTTGTGGTGTTGTAGGGGGTAATCTCAAGAACTACTACTGCTCTGATTTGAAAAATTCTTTCAGTGTTATATAGCTCATTTATCAAGGAAGGTTATAGGCTATATATTATCACACTAATTCCAATAAGAGCAGAGAAACAATGAATAATGTTTCAAAATCGGGGTTCTTTTTAATCTTGAGAGCGGCCGCTGAGTGTTATCGTTAGCCCAAAATAACTATTCCACGCGGAAGTGTATAATATTTTTATAAATATATAATTCCAGGCATTCCGACCTAGTATTTTTTCTTTGCTTTTTGAAAGGTTTATTAAAACTCGCATTATTTAGATATATCATCCTGGCAGTACTTGGTCTCATTTAGAAATACACTAACGTCTTATATCAAGTAGTATAGCAAGTTAGTAAGATTTTTCTCATTTAAAAATATTGTTAACGATACTCTTTTCGCATGAGGGAAATATGAATACTACGACATTACGTTCAAATATAAAACATAAACTATATTTTCTTCATTTTCTATTTTTAACCGACTTCAAAAAAAGGAGGAGGTTATCAATTCGACTGTATGTTTTTTTTTTATGTTTGTTACCTCATAACTTTGGACTGGCTGAACCGATTTTGATGATTCATTGTTATGTGAAAGCTAGTTCTTCCCGTGTGGTCCCATTTTTTTTTTAGTCCAGTTCTGTCAACGGCATCCAGTGCAAAACCGTATAAGTTTTAAATTTGCATTTGGTGTGTATACAACAAATAGACGAATAACTCAATATCATGCTAACCGATTTCGATGATTCCTTTTTTATTGTAAAGGATGTTCTTCAAGGGTAGTTTGATGAGAGTTTGGTTAGGTTCTGATTATGAGATCCGTGACAAAGTAACACAACTTTCAAGAAACAAGCCTACTCCTTTCTTAAGGGCCGGCAACTGTAATTCCTCTCGTGTTGCAGGTATCCATGGGCGACGGTGATCACTTACCATAAAGTGACCCGCAGGTTTTAGAAAAAAAAATATGTACACTAAACATGGAAAAATAAAGTAAATTCTCAAAAAAAGAATTAACTTCTTAAATTCATATGTTTCATTAAATTTGGTTAATTTGATAAACTATTTATTTTCCGGTTTTTAGTGCCTTATTTTTATGCCTCTGATTAATATTGAAGTCGGTTAATTCTTTTTTTTGAAAATTTACTTTTATGCATTCTATTGTTGCCCTTGTCACATTGTAAATGGACGCGCTCTCAAATTTTAGAAGTTCAATTTCGGCTTCATGTTCTACTAGACGCGTATAGCTTACTCACACAGACATAATTACTGATAAGCGCGGCAGTAATATCGCACTATAAACGACTTTGATACTTTTATAAAAATATTACAATATTTACTTATTATTTATGTTCTGCTTTTTGTTGTATTTGATGTAATAGTACCAAAATAAATTATAGTTTCTCAAGGTCATACTCACTTAAAAACAGTATAACTAAACGTAAATATGTATACGTAATAGACAGAAACATCGAATTTGTGTTCAAATATTTAGCCCCTTTGTGCCCGATCAAGGCTTAATTTCTCAACATTTTCATGAAGAGTAGTATTGTGGTAATTGGATCATAGTTTAGGTAATAGCTAGAAACATCAAGTTGTGCTTAAATGTTTAGTCTGCTAGTGTAGGAGCAAGGTTTCAACTTTTTAAAGTTTGGTGGAAACAGTATCTATGATAATCTTAGTATAGTACTAATAGTTAGAAACATTGAGTTTGCACTCAAAGGCTTAGAGTGTCAGCTAAATGTTTCATATATTAGGACCAGATGAGAGCTATTTCGTGATATATTTATTTTAATATTAATAATAGCTACACACATGAAGTTTGCGCTCTGTAGTTGAGTCTTGTCGTATCAGATAAGAGTATAATTTCTCATAGACCAAGTGAGTAGCTGTATCATGATAACAGAATTTTGGTACTGATAATCACTACAAACCTCAACTTTGCAATCAATGGTCTAGTCTCATAGAGTCAGATAATAGAAATTAATAAAGAGAATGCGAAAACGACATATATATTTGTACCCAGTCCGTTAGTGGTATCCGCCGCAAACTATGAACCCGTACCTAACGCTGCGCGTTATAAAAGACGTCCGCGACACATTTTTACCGACCCTCCTGATTCAATCACGTTAGCGAACAATCAGTACCAGCCTGTCCCTCGAAACAGAGCATGTTCACGCCCACGTAACCACACATCACGCCGCCGTGGTCTGGGGGTTAATTTTGCTCCTGCACACCCGATTAGGCCTTCCACGGCAGCGGCTCAAGCCTAGGTTCGATCCCTTGGTAGGGAGCCCTTGAGTGCGTTGCTTGCGCAATACGCTAACACACAAATATACATCACTGCTACAACACTACACGATCATCTCCACACACGTGCACGCCTACACGCTTATACATAAAAGTGGAAGGGTTTACTTTTTTTCCCTTATCGAACTGAAAAACTCAATTTTCCGATAATAAATATATGGAGGAGTTGTTGAGGCGTGTATGCTTGGTACACATATATGTTTCAACAACTCATACATATATGAATAGTTAGCTAGGTTAGCTAAGATCGGTCGCGATTTTGCATGCAACAGGCAACAGCCAAGCCGAAGTGTGTCGTGCACCCTTGAGCTGGTTGCCAAATAAAATCGGCTGAGTGCCTTAAGCGCTCGCCTTAGTAATCTGGTGAAGCTGTTAAGACCTTGCTGAGTCAACAGCGTAGATATTTCGAAAAAAAAAAAATAGGAGCGTTAAAATATAGTTCTTGGGCGTTACAACCTACTATGATTGACTTCAGATCTGTGCTTTTACTAAGGTTCGTTGCATATAGCGATAGACTGTAGTAATAATCAATTAAGATCAGGTAGTATATATACCTATCTGTTACTTAATATCATAAAAACAAGGTTTAAGTGTTTGAATCATTTTATAATTAGTGCTCGACAGACATCATTAATTAAGTTTACATTATACAGATTTGTTCAAGTTACATATTTTGAAGGATAAAGCTGTAGAAACTGGTCACCCTAGCGAAAGCTGATGGGAATCCGAGTTGACAACCATTCGCAGCAACGAACGAGCTGATACCGACCTGCAAAACAAAACATATCAAGATCAAAATATTTTTCTGCATTAATAACCTAAAGAATGTAGCCCTAACAATATTAAAGAAATGCAGTAAAGACGTTCTATTTTCGCATATTAGCTTTATACGTATATTATCACACTTTATAAGACCACAACTCATTAACATTATCATCATCAGCCTGTAATAGACCCTCTGCAGGGCCTTAGGCCTCTTTCCGAAGAAAAGTATGGGCGTAATCACCACGCCAGCCGAGGACGTATTGGCGATTTCAAACTCCGAGAATTCCACAGTTCTATATCTTTCCCACATACCTACTGTATGTACCACAAGAACTTTTCTCAGGTTCAGGTTTCCTCACGATGTTTTCCTTCGCCGTCAGCTGATATTGTTACCAATTTAAATTTATAAATGTGCGCGAATTCTGAAAAATCCGTTTGTACATGCCGGGGTTCGGAGTTGTAGACATCGAAATAATTATTCCACCGGTCAAACTACTAGGCCACCATGACTTTTCCACTTTTAAGACTTAGGACACCACAATCTCGTTTGATCTTAAATTAAGATGTGGTTTAAGATGATATAGGTACACGCTAAATTTAGTATGACTCTCAAGTATCCCTGCCGGAACACACCAACGGGTATTTGAGGAAAAACCCTGACACCATACTATTGCTTTATCACGCTATTTGTCTTTACATAAAGCTGTTAGTTACAAAGATTCGAATGCCGGTATCCGAACATGCCATCAAAGGACCATCATCGCCAAATCTTTTAAAGTCCTTTTTATTTTAATTCAATCAAAGTACATTATTACCTCGATAATACTCAATAGATTTAAAAAAAGTTACATACGATTACACTAAATAATTCTTCCAACATTATTACACCTAATAATTCATACCAGATTTGCTATTAAATGTTTTTTATTTTTTTGTTATAATACACTGTGCGACGCATGACCTCAGTCACACCTGATGGAAAGTGAGGACGAGGCCTAGGATGTAACGCGTTCACGCAGTAAATGCTCATACATATCATATATATCGTTGAAAGCGAGAATTTTCAAGAAATACCTGTACCTACGTTCTTAACAAGTACATTGTTTTTCTTCTATTTTGACTCCAGACACCACAAACAAATAATAATATGATCTTATACCTAGATTAAATAACGCAAAACATTTCAAGATTTGCAAACCTAGTATGGTAGTTAACCAGACTTACATCATAAAACGTACTACCAGTATCCTAGGCTGTTGTGATCATGTTGTCTTAGAGTTAAACATCAGAATCATTGTAAAATTCGAGAGAATGTAATGCGACACGATAAACAAATTTGTTATCACAAAAGCACCGTATTCCTACACTATTAATCTAATATATTTGAATCCTTCCTTACCAAAATATTTTGGCCACTGCGATTGATCACGAGAGGGCCGCCAGAGTCACCACTGCAAATACCAACGCCGCCAGCGCCGCTAGTGCAAATGTTGCTAGGTTGAGCAAAAACACCAAATACTGCCTGGCACTGCGCTACGGAGATCACTTGCAGATTTACTTGGCTTACTACTGTATTCACAGTAACACCAACTTGTTCTGTAAATATAAACATATTCATAAGTAAGGATTTCTTATCCTGTTACTTTATAAATTTAATCGTGTAACTAAATAGAGTATCCATATTTTATTATCGTTGAGAGCTTGATTACTTTATTTGCCGTTGCGGGGTCAATGTAATAACTTATCAACGTTAAACAAATGGAAATAGAAAGGAATATGATAGGAACTTCATTAAAATATTAGAAAAGAGCACGAGAAGAATAATAACAAGAGTAGAAGATATATTTAGGAAAATTCAGCAATTTAAGTGGCAATGGACAGGACATATGAGTGGAGATAGTAAAATAAGACGGACAAGATATTACGGAATGGAATCCACTAGGCTATATATATTATCACACCAATAGGAGTGATGCACCAATGAATGATGTTACAATATCGGGGTTAATTTTTCCTTTTGAAACTTCAGATGCATATTAGCTTTAGCCCAAAGTAACTATTCCATGCGAATGAAGTCGCGGGCAGAAGTTAGAAATGTTAAATGAGATGTGATCCAAAACGGTCAACTTTACTTAGACTCAAGTGGAGCTGCCAGAACACACGCAAAGACGCTTGGCGATAGATTTTCAACTTGCAATGGTAACTATTCAGGCAACCGAGAAAGCCCTGCTACCATACTATGTGGTACGTATACGTTTTCCTTCGTCGAAAACTCCAGGTCATTCATAAGAATTCGAAAGTTACATTTATCCATAACAAATACTTACGGTCACTTGTTCTGCCATAACCAGCAGCTACACCCCAGTGCCCAACAAAGGCTTCAGATAATTCAGATGGATTCGGAAGGGCTATCGACTGAATGCTTGCTGAAAAAAAAACATAACTATAAATACTTTTTACTTGGATTTTTTTTTCTATGTCGCTATACGAGTATTTTACGAGAATGAATATCCCTAATGATTTGTAATCCTTTTATTTTATTGTTGAGCTCTCATAAAAGTTAAAAGTTGAGTAGAGTTCTTATAAAATAATAGGTTCAAACGTCTAAATATCCAATGCTGGCTGTTGGATTAACACTTGGATGTTTTTTTTAATATTTACTAATATTTGAAGAGCAAAAGATTGTTTTCTTTGTGTGAACAGACTAAACTTCGGAATTACCAATTACATTAAAAGTAAAATTAAATGCTATGGCCTAGTTGTTAATCATATAACACCGTAATCCAACGGAATCTTAGGAGTGAAGCAAGTGTTTACGAACTAAAGGACAGAGAGTACGCAAAGGAAAAACAAAGGTAGGCCTTGTGGTACAGTCCAAGGTATCACAGATCGAAGGTGGGTTGAGCGCTTAACTAGAACTGAGCGTTGTAGATTACGGCGAAACTATAAATCGCTAAGTCAACGCGATTCAATACCACTCGGTGCAGACGCAACAATTGTACTCGACATGGCATTAGTAAAAGTTTATTTAGCCCCGTTTACATGGGTTGAAATAGTTAACAATAAAGGCAAATGATATCACTATTACCAGCTAAGCTAATTATATTTCAAACATAATACTCACAACTGAAAAACACGTTAGTAGGCAAATAAATGACGGCTACATCATTTAACAGCATGCTAGGCAACCATTCAGGATGTACTACGACGTTAGTAGTGGCAATTCGGGTACCGCCACTGAATAACATTAAAGAGCCAAGGACCACGGTGAACTGCCACGCTTGGTTACGTCCATCGAACCAACAGTGAGCAGCGGTCACCAGACGATTGTGTGAGACGAGTGTAGAGCCACAGACAGAGTTTCCGGCGATGTTTAGAAAACTAATGATGAGTCCACCCTGAGGATAAAATTTATTACTAAGTAAATACAAGATAAGCTTCTTAAATATGGGTATAAATGATGAAAATGCTTTATGTCTATCTAAGCTTATTAAAAATATACTTTTTTTTTCGAAATGACTACGCTATTGACCCAGCAAGGTCTTAACAGCTTCACCGGACTAGTTAAAAATATATCTACCAGACATCTCTAAAAGTTCTAATCTCTACCTGAGTGGATCGCGATCACCACAAAGCAGTTCAACCATCGTCAACAGTTGTGAAAATAACCAGGTTGTATTTTGTAACCCATACGTTTTCATATTTTAAAAGCACAGTAAATTAAATTTTGAAGGTCCATCAGGCAAACACCGCATAGTCAACGAAAACAAAATGTATTTATTTACAGGTTGGCGATAAGATTTACGAACATTGACGGATATATTGCATTCACTTCAAACATAATTTATATGTCCTTTATTTAAATGCGTTGTGTTTTCCTTAGTTTAACATCTTTAATATTGTTCAGTGTGTTAGAGACTTTATCTATGACATCTACTTCAAATATTAACGGAACATAGAATGAATTACATTTAAACTATTATGATTATTACTATGATGAATGTGTAACTGTAGACATACCAAATAAGGGTGTGCGTTAGTTGGAGCGACCGCTCCACCTACGATTCTTTGGTCTTCTTGTGCATTTCGACTGGCAATGACCTTGTCTTCAAATTCTTTAATTCTCTGTGCTTCAGGAATACCATAGGCTTCATGATAAAAACTGTTAACCTCTACGTGAGCAGAAACAGTAGCCACTACAGCTAAACCTAACAGCAAAAATACACGCATTTTGTTTGGCCAATCACCCAACAATGATGTATACATTGTACTAACATATTTATATACTTTTTGATTATCATTTCTAATTTATTATTGGTCTGTTGTTCCTTATCCGGGATAATTACTATTTGCAGATATCTTATCGCTACCTGTTAAATGTTAGATTCAAAAATTTTATCGATGACCTATGATGTAGTTATTATTTTCACAATTTTATTAGCGACTAGCCTCTGCCCGCGTCTTCGTCCGCGTGGAATAGTTACTTTGGGTTAACGCTAACACGCAGCTTACGCAGTGTCCTAGGTTTTACGTGCGAGTGCGGAGCGGTGAGGCGCAGCGCGAATAATATAAACAGGCGACATGTATTAAAGTATCCTACGGGACCAACACAGATACGGAGTGGGAACGGCGCGGCGCGAAGCGAACGCGACGAATGCGTTGTCTGATATGGGTTACCTGTACGACTAATAGTCTGTGATATGGATGCTACGCAGCGATTCGCGCGCACGTGGGACAAAACTGTCGCGTCGCACCGCATTGCTTTAAATTCGCGTATTATCGCGTCGAATCGCTTCGCAATCGTGTTCGCTTTGAATCGCCTACGTAGGACCATAGCCTTAAACTGACAAGAGGAAAAATCCCTTACTTTGAGACACTTTTCATTAGTGCTCTGCTCCTATTAATCTTGGTGTGATAATATGTAGCATATAATCTTCCTTGATAAATAAAATATCCAAATACTGAAAGAATTTTTCAGATCGGAATAGTAGTTCCTGAGATTACCCCCTACAAATTCACAAACTTACAAACTTTTCCTTTTTATAATATTAGTATAGATAACTTTTCTACGTATAAGAGGATTTAGAATTAGGATGATAAAATAACAGATATGACATGAGACTTCTTTATTTATTTAGGTAGACTTTGAATCAATTAGTACATAGAGTTACGAAATATATGTTGTTTTAATTTATGTGACCACAAATTTATTTTATGTGCGTTATATATAAATTTAATACTTACTTTTAAAATACATTTGAAGGTGTAATGTAGTTGAGGGTAATTTCTAATGTTACATATGGTATGTCTGCTTTACATATTGGAATTATGAGGGTGAAGGTGTTGTATGATTTTCCGTTAAATGATATACATATACAATTGTACTACCAATAAACAACAGCTTTCTTTATTAATTTTCATGTGGTCCGTTGAAGCTGTTAAAACCTTGCTAGATCAATAGCGTAGTCAGTTCGAATTGCAATTATCTTTTTTTAATTATAAATATTCTTTCTTAATTAACACCATATTTCATTTCAATAATTGTATATGAACTTCGTATTAATATACAGATATTAACAAGTAATGCCTTTTTTGTACAATAATTTGTAAATTGCAAAAAAATTCAGTAGTAGAGAAAAAATAATACATTGTTTTAAATAAGCGGTCGCGATAGACGTTGTCCTGCCCTGATAATAAAAAATATATATTAATTATATACATAAATCATCCTCGGGAATCAGTCTATCTACTGGTGAAAACCACATCATAATCCGTTCAATAGTTTTTGAGTTTATCGCGAACAGAGAGACAGAAGCAGCAGAAGACTTTGTTTTATACTATGTAATGATTTTGTGATTGAATAAAAATGTATATATAAAGTTATTTATGTATTTGAGACACTAACAAAATTTACACTATGGTAATGCAATGTTTTTGCAAATGTAAGCCTAGATAAACGTGATATTAATTATAAGTATTTGGGATATTATCAATATCTATATATATAATAAGAATGTAAATAAATCTAACGTGTTTATACTTTTTAGATTTTTATGAAAAAAAATCCTGGAATAAGTAATAAAGTATATTTCAACGATTATTAGAAATGTCTGTTTGTTTTAACACGCATCACTGCTAAAGTACTGCGTTCATGATAAAACATAACCAAGAAAATCATAAAGCATATCCTCGAGTATCATTTAGTCTTAGTTTCATTAAAATCTGTTCACTTTATCAAAAGTTATTGTAATTTTAATGACGACGCGACGTAAGTGTAAGAGAAAAGTAGATACGTAAATGGACCACATTCAAATGACCGAGTCATTGTTTTTATCACGGACAAAGTCGCAGGCACAACTAGTAGTAATAAACTATTAATCAGTGTATCGACACACTTTATTGATTATGTCAATATAAAAGATTACGATTAAGTATTAATATTAGAAGAAAATAAGGAAAAACATGACTTTTAATTATTATATAATTATTTCGTAAATTGTAAAATGTATAATTTGATAATTTTGATATAATGCAATAGTTGTAACTCTTCATTTTGCTCAATTTTATATTTACAATGATTATAAACAAGAGTTTTAGAGTAAAAAAATACAACAGAAAGCCAAAATCACGTGGTGTTTCCAGGCGGCCACCCATCCACGTACTGACCGCACCCGTTGTTTAATTTCGGTGATCGGACGAGTACCGGTGATTTCTTTAACCGACAGAATGTTTACCACCACCACTTTTACTCACATAAAAGAATTCACTTCAATAATAATTTCTCATTCGACCCCATCGCCGTTATACGAAGCCTCAAACAGATTTTGAGAGAATAGTCCTTTCCAGTGACGATTTTCACTATTGCTCAAACTTGTAATGTCACCTTCTTTTCTCCTTGGTGTTGCTCTAAATAACATGAGAACGCCACTAACTCAATGGTGTCCTTTTTCAATTCTTATATGAAGCGTGAAAACCTTTGTTATTGTTCGATGTAAAACACGGATTGAAATAATGTCACTTAAAATCGTTTATTAAAGACTGGCTAGTGTTCCCTCTGCCTGCGACGTCGAAAGTTACTTTGGCCTAACGCAATCACGCAGCGGAAGCTCTCAAGAGAAACAAAATACGATTTTGAAACATTCTTCACTGGTGCTCCGCTTCTATTGGTCTTAGCGTAATGACATAGCCTATACATATACATATATACCTTTCTCGATCAAAGAGCTATATAAAGTTATATAAAGGTATATAAAGTTGAGTTTTTTGGCAGGATCTTAGTCTGTCATGTAGTGGATTTTATATTTTATTCATAATCTTGTGTTATTGGACTCTATATTTTGTAAAGTTGGTGGTGTTTTACGTAATATAGTTAGTTTATTGTGCAAGTTAATGGAAAATAATACCACGGAGCATGAAATTCTGAGATGCCACAAAAACTTCCCGGAAGATTCTAATAAGGGATCCACCATCTTGTTAGAATATTGACTCACACGACGCTTAATATTGAAGTGATCGAACGACGCTTGTAATATTATTGTTTACTCCACAATGGCAGTAATAATCTGAAAGATTGATTGTCAAAAATAATGTGAAAAAATACTGAAAGATTTTTTCAAATCGGACCAGTAATTTCCTCTCGTAATTTTTCAATTTTTTCTTTTAGTAATTTTTCTAGCAATACTGTAATTAGAGGTATGAATCACAATTGTACACTAGCACTAAATTTGACCTTTCGGAATAATCGTGTTTATACTAGCAATACACATGCGTAGTAGTTAGTGAATCGTTACTCACGGGACATCGATTTTTTTGAGTCAAATAGGAAAGCCCAAGGGACCTTAAGGAAAGCAATACTATTAAATATAGAGTGTGGTTGGCTATCAATCAAATGCCGGCTCGACGCTTTCTCGGACGGTAGTCCGGTGAAGCTGTTAAGACCCTGCTGGGTCAATAGCGTAGACATTTCGAAAAAAAAAAAAACTTTCTCGGACAAAGTACCTACTTTGTTGGGGTTTAAGAATCGCTGAAATCGCCACGGGCCTTTGTCAGGATTGAAATGATCTATTTGGTTATTTGTTATCTAGTGTCCTCGAATCAACACTTTTCTGATTGAAACTCAATTGTATTTAGATTATTCCTGAATGCGCCACGAGTCTTAGTGGTACCTTATTGTTAATCGCTTAAGGAACTCCACAGTTTAAATAACGATACATTTTAACTAAAGTAGAACCTGGATAAGTCAATTAATGTTATTACAGCTATATAATATATGAAATCTTTATAATTAATCTTATGTATTTTTATTATGGCGGCACTAGTGTCAGTGGATGATAACATTTGATTTAATCTGTTACTTACTTACATTGAAATCAGATGGCAGTACGGTCGCGCGCTGATTCGTACATACTTCATTCTATTGTATGATTTTTATTATTATGCAATTTAATATTTTTTTTAGTTTTTCCAATATGCTAGAGCCACGCTGAAGCTATAACTGGTTTCAACATGAATGGGTCGGCTCACTTGGGGTAGTACCTCCTCTCACAGAAAACCGACCTGAAGTAACAGTGCTTGCATTTTTGCGGTTCGTTCGGTTAGTGAGAATACCGGAGGTCCACCTCCCCCTTTCCTTTCCTTCCCTCCGCCTTTCCCCTTCTGCATCCCTCTTCCCCACCAACACACACAGGCTGGCAAAGCACTAGTGACTCCTCTGGTGTTGCTGATGTCTATGAACAGTGGTGATCACTTAACATCATGTAACCCACCGGTTCGTTAGCCACCTATGTTATAAAGAAAAAATTAAAAATTTTTGGTTGACTGACCAAAAATATTTAAAAACCGTACGGTAAAGAAACCTGACGCCATATTTGCATTGTCATCCAGTTACCTCCTAATCGCACCTAAAGATGTTTTACCTGAAAAAACTCTATAACTTAAAATATTTTGTTTATCCCTTGGTTTTTAACTTAACGAGGTTTTACTGCACTTTGATGTAATGTAAATATTAATGTGGTAAATATGGATCACAATCCTTTAAACATTTATTAGGTCATTGCGAAATAGGGTCAATAATCTATATATATAAAAATCAATTGCTGTTCGTTAGTCCCGCTAAAACTCGAGAACGGCTGGGCCGATTTAACTGATTTGGGTATTGAAATGTTTGTCGTAGTTCAGGGAAGGTTAAGGTTTGAGCTGCGTGTTAGCGTCAGTATTATATACGTTGCCATGGTAACATAATAAAATTGTATTGCAAATATTTTCAGGGTTTATTTTGTGTTTTATTTAAAAAAGTTTATTTTACACTAGCTGACCCGTGCAACTTCGTCTGTACCAAATTAGTTATCACTGGTTTCAATTGTGTTTTTAAAAGCGAAAAAAATTAATAAAACTGGTACCCGATTGCAGCCACAACTACCGTTTCCAATTGTGAATCCAAACTATCCACGGACTCACTCAAACATATACCCAGATTATATGTATTTTTTTTTAATTAGCCTAGAACCCGTTCGTAGCATCATCTACCAGGTTATAAATAAATAAATGCCTCTACAACTTACTTTATCATAACTATCTTCACTTGTATTAAAACCTTTTTATACTCCATTGTATTGAAGCAAAATAATAGAAAACCGCGTCGAAGCGTCAAACATTGCGTCGAAGCGTCAACTGTCACTTTCTTGTAACTATTGTCTAAGAGTTAGAAACTGTTGCATAAAATATATTTCCAGTATATTTTTATAGATAATCTCTGTACCACTCACAACATAGTGCCTATCACCTTTTGGTAATTTATCTATGTTGATATGTTTCTATCGTAGATTATTCTTCGTTGTTACACTGAATATTTGGTATTAAATTCATAACGTGGCAAAATTGCCTACATAGGCAGAGGTCATACTGGAGAGAATCAATGAAGCCAACTTTATATATTATATTCATCCGAACTACGTCCGAGCTACCTGGCTGCCGGTAAACGTTGCGTTTATTTGTGCATATCGTACCTTTACAGACAAAACTCTTGATTTTTAAATTTTAGGATGTTTTTTTTTCACTAACTTTGAAACATTATTAAAATGGAATTATTATTGAAAGACATTTTCAGTACAAATTTCATCTTTCTGACTAATTCAGTTATTTACTCAATATTTAGACCGATTTATTGCTATAAAAATAATATATGTATAGAATAACTTAGCTATATTTTAGTTCAGTACTGGCTGCAGGATAAAGATACCGATAATTGGAGCAGCGTATGTTATCGACGCATATATAAGATGCCGTCAGTCATAAGTCATACATTTACGTTTATCGTTGTTTTATTGTATATGATGAAATCTTAATATCAATAATGTTTAATAAAATGAAATTTGTTCTTTGCTATGGAAAAAATTATTGGTTTAAAATTATTTATTTTTATTTATAAAATATATCAGCGGGCCTATGATTATTTATAAAAAAAATGTGTCTGACTGCGATAACTTCATGTTTTTAAATGCGTTTAAAAGTTACTGAAAAAAAATGTTCCTAAACTTATTCATAAATCAAAATTAATTAAATCAAAATGCGCATTAAAAATACAACGTTAACCAGCTACCAGGTGTCCTAAATTCTGTCTCTTGATATATTAATAATTTGTGTAGGTGGTAGTGCCACGCTGAAGCTGTAACTGGTTTCAGCATGAATGGGTTGTCTCGTTCGGGCTAATACCACCCTCTCACAGAAAACTGAAGTGAAATAACATTGCTTGCATTGTAGTGTTTCCTTCGGTCAGTGAGAGCGCCGGAGACCAACCTGTCTTTCCCTTCGCTTTCCTTTACCCTCCCCTTCCCCCACATACAGGTTAGCAAAGCCCTTGCGACACCCCTGGTGTAGCTACTGTCTATAGACGGTGGTGTTCACTTAAAATCGCGTGACCCATCTGTTCGTTTGCCTCTTATGATACAAAAATATACATATTGATATATTAAAAAACCAGGTATTCTTCCAACGTTGCCGGCTCTTGTACTAAGGTGTCGCAAAAAACTACAAAATTTTTATTTTTCGTTATCCTGGAGTACCCCTTACGTTTTACAGGATAAAAAGTATACTAGATGTAGCCTTGTAATATCAGTTATCACTGTGTTAAGTTTCGTTAAAATTGGTTCAGTACTTTCAGAGTAATACGGGTTTAGATTCTAGACTTTAATCCCATATCCTGGAGAACCCTTTGCGTTTTATGGGACAAAAAGTATATTTGATGTAATCTCGTAATATTAGTTATCACTATGTCAAGTTTCGTCAAGATTGGTTCAGTACTTTCAGAGTTATGCGAATTCATAGGGACAGACAGACAGACAAAAATTGTAAAAAAATTATTTTTGGCTTCTATATCGATAACATAGTCTACCCTGATTAAAATTTTCAAAAAATATTTAATGTATAGATTTCGACGTGTTACAGTTTTATTATAGTATAGATATAGATATTAAAAAGACGCGTGCGAAGCCGCGGGTAACAGCTAGTTTTTAAATAAAAATAGATTTGAAACGCATCATAATTAATACTCAAAAAATATCCTATATAAAACATTGTCGATTTATACATGTACACAGGCGTATTCATGTTACATATCTTGAACGATGAAGTTGTAATAACTGGTCACCCTACTGAAAGCTGATGGGAGTCCGAGTTTACATCCGCTCTCAGCTACGAACGAGCTAATGCCGATCTGTAAAAAAATATTTAATTTCATTTAAAACCATTGCTAGTTTCAGTAAGTATTTTCAGATATACGTAGCGCAAACAAAATCAAATGTTTTCATTCAAAGTAGTATCGTAAATATAGAATAGTACTAATTTTTTTACAAGTATATTGTTTGTCAACATATCTTTTCACAGAAGTATAGCGTTTAACCACGATTTTAGCTGAAATTGAGTAACAATAGTGCTTAAGGTGCGTATTTGGCGAGATTTTTAACTGAAATTAACCAGGCCAGTATTTCATAATTTCCTTCAAAGAAAGCTTACGCTAATTGTAGAATTCCAACTACGTCAGTCGATACGTACACACGTGTTATCACGGAACTATCGTACTATTATTATTTGATAATGTCATAACATTGATTTTAATTTTTACTTACTAATACAGTTCGGTTATCTCGATAAATTACGAGAGGACCACCGGAGTCACCGTAGCAAATGCCAACGTCGCCAGCGCCGCTAGTACAGATCTTGTTAGGTGTAATAAGGACACCATACACTCGTTGGCACTGGTATACAGAAATTACTTGCAAGCTTACATCGCTCAGCACTTTGTCTAAAGTAACTTCATCTGTAAATTTAACAATTCTTCAAACAAGGATTACTTGTACAAAAGTATTGTTTCCAAAGTTTCATAAAATTGAAGTACCAATATTTATGACGAATATACACATTAGTGTGTTATGCAGGACATATAATGGTTATTAAAAAAGTCGCAGATAAAGTGTTATTAGAAAGAAAGGTCACTAAATTTAATTAACATATTGTTTGGATCTTGTAAACAAATTTAATAGCTGCGTTCCAGATTGTATGTCTCCAATATATGTGTTGCATCTCATTGATCGACTACAGAGTATGCAGACGCTTTCAAAGAAATTTTTGACTTTTCATTTTGACAAATTGATCGCCAGGATACAGACAATCCTCTTCATGCTAGTCTAGTCCACGCCTATTGTTTGGGATCCTTGCTACTTTATTTATTCGTAGGCAGAACCTTCTACCACTTCACGCTCTGTTTTATTTTTCACTCCTTATACTTTTTTAACGTTTCCTTAATGGTCCAATTAAACACTGTCCCAACAGGCCTTTCAAATGTAGTAATAAGATCGAGAATTGTTTTAAAAATAATAATAATGTAATGTATTGTTCCTATGCAATTGAAGACATAATTATTCCGCTGTGTATTACCCGTTGTCAATTCTCATTATTGATATTGACAATAATCAACTAGTGTTACCGCTACGTGCAAACTAGCCAGCATTAATCAATAATCAGATCATCAGAATGAGATTATATGTCAAAGCTTTACGACACACACACATTTAACAATATTAATTATATAATTGTTATATTTTTGCACCTTTTATTAACTACTTACCATCATATGTTCTACCAAAGCCAGCAGTCACAGCCCATAGTCCCTCGAAGGTTTCTGACATTTCAAATTGATTCGGAAGGTCTACAGGCTGAAT
>JACEII010000027.1:1959462-2040339 GCA_014332785.1 Antheraea mylitta | reverse complement strand
TTTTTTTTTTTTATGTCATAGGGGGCAAACGAACACATGGTTCATCTGATGTTAAGTGATCGCCATCGTCCATAGACACTTGCAACACCAGGGGAGTCACAAGTGCGTTGCCAGCCTGTGTTTGGGAGGAGGCTGGGAGGGGGGGCAGGAAGGGGAAGGGGAAGGTAGGTAGGTCTCCGGCTCTCTCACTGACCGAACGAAACACAACAATGTAAGCACTGTTACTTCACGTCGGTTTTCTGTGAGAGGGTGGTGCTTCCCCGGACGAGCCGACCCATTAGTACTGAAAACAATAATAGCTTCAGCTTGGTTCTACCACTACTAGCCTCTTTTTATCATCAGGGCGGGACAACGTCCGCCGGGCCTGCTAGTTAATATATAAAGGATAATGTATTCTATTTCATTCTCTCGCACATTAAATCCTTTTGATGTATAATATTTTTGTCTCGTTTTAATATCAATTTTCCTTTCGTCGAGTTTCAAATCACAACGGGGTTACAGAACTTTTCATTTCATTATAATAGGTCTTTACCCATGAAATTCCCGTTCTGCAGTATTGGCCATTTCAAATCAAAATAATTTTTGTTTGGCTAAGAATTCTAATTTCAAATTAAGCTTATTTTAAAAACATAGAATTCTTTTTCCATAAGTAGTCATTTGTTTATTGATTACTGTTACATTTTCATCTCATTTCAATCTTTTTTGTCATCATGGATACGTTAAAAATTCGAGTAATTGTGGAATATGAGTACCGTCGTGGCAGAAACGCGGCACAAGCGGCACGCAACATCAAATACATTTAAGGAGCTAACACTACAAACCAACGCACCACCTGTTATTGGTTTTGCTCGCTTCCGTTCTGAGAATTTGGATCTGAAAAATGAACCATGCGGATTTGGACAACTCCTTGGCGGGAAAAAAATTCAATACCCGAGAGGCAGCACAAAATGCCTTTGAAGAATTTGTTGCCCCCCGTCCAGTTGATTTGTTTAAGAAGGACATCAATAAACTGCCACTGCGTTGGCAAAGATGCATTGATTGCATGGGTGATTACTTCGATTAATACAAATAAAAAATACATGAAAAAAAATCGTTTAAATTTTTTCGTACAAAACGACAATCTCATAGGTAAAGACCTAATATTAATGTATATTATTATATTCATATTTATTTCATGTTTTGTATGTGCTTTTCAGAAACAAATTATAAAAATCTTTATTGAATTTTCACGAAATGAGAGATCAGAGAACCATCCAATAACTTGCTCAGACGAAACAGTTGTACTTTACATCGAGTTTTCTTAATCTTGCGTATACCATTATACGCATTAAAAATTACAAAAAATAAAGATGAATGAAATCGCTTTGTTTTTGTAGTATAAATATTAATTAATGTACTTCAAACATCTAATACTCACTGCCATAGTACAAGGTAGTAGGCAAAAAAATGATCGCTACATCATTCTGCAGTGTGTTAGGCGACCACCCAGGGTGTACCACGACGTTACTGGTGGTAACCCGGATGCCGCCACTATATAGCTTCGAAGAACCAAGGACTACGAGGAACTGCCACGCCCGTAGATGCCCATCATCCCAACAATGGGCAGCGGTCACCAAACGGTTGTTTGAGATAATTGTAGAACCACAAACAGAGTTACCACTGGTATTTATTAAACTAATGATGAGACCAGCCTGAAGATGAGAACTGATTTACAAACATAATACAAGTAGAGAAAAAAAACGCACAAATGCTATATTAAACTAGCTGTTGCTCGCGGTTCCGTACTTTCTTTTTTAATCGTATTAAAATAAAATTGTAAGAAAATGTATAATTGCGAAAATACTCTTTTAAGAACATTTTTTTATATCATAGGAGGCAAACGAACAGATGGGTCACCTGTTGTTAAGCGATCACCACCGTCCATAGAGATTTACAATACCAGGGGAGTCGCAAGTGCGTTGCCCGCCTATGTATAGGATGGTGGGAAGGGAAGGGGGAAGGTGTGGAGAGTCTCCGGCGCTCTCACTCAACGAATGAAATGCAACAATGCAAGCACTGTCATATCACGTCGGTGTCTCTGTGGGTCGGGTGGTAATACCGCGGGCGAGCCGACCCATTCATGCTGATGTCTATCTGTTTCACCAGACTACTAAGGCGAGCGCTATGGCAATCATCTGATTTTATTCAGACAACAAGCTCAAGGGTGCACAGCACACCTCTGCTTGGGATGTTGTCGATATCGCGTATCTAACTACACTATTCATACCTATATTCGTTTGTGATGATTCAGAAACGTTTACATGTATATCGAATATGAAGACGAACTAAACTACTCGATTCGATCGATAAGGGGAAAAAATGAAACCCTTCCACCATGTGTGTAACGTGTGCACGTATGTGAGGTGATCTGATGATACAGACACTTCATTTTTATGATTTGTATAGATAATGTGATTACATGTATTATAATTTAAAAACAAGATATGTTCTTTATATAGTTGCTTAGTGTTTTCATGAGTTTTTAATATTTTTTGAGATTGAAGAAGACTTCAACTGTTATATATCACTGAGGTATTTTTATTCACAAAACATAGAATAAATTAATTTTATACTATTATATGACAGTTTATAATTATAGACGTACCAAATAAGGGTGTGCGTTGATTGGAGCAACTGCTCCACCGACAATTTTCTCGTTAGTAATGTTGTCTTCAAAATCTTTAATACTCTGTGCTCGAGGAATACCATAGCTTTTATGATAGAAGTTGTAAACTTCTACACGTACAGAAACAGTAGTCACTACAGCCAAATTTAAAAGCAAAAACACATGCATTTTGTGTAGCCAATCACCCAACAACTATAGTCTAACAGTACCTATTAAGATTTCCATTTACTCTAAACGGAGTATCTTTCCGCCATTTGGATTTTTTTATTATTTATTAAATTTATTATTTCCTTCGGTTATTGAAAATGAAAAATGGCAGCACGGTCAGTAATGCATGATAAATATATTCTTTTTTATAATAATGATATTATTAGATAAGATTATACAGAATAATTTAAAAAAGAGTGTAGAAATTGTATTTTATACACATAAGAGTAACGTGTCTGTACATTTTAGGCTTTTGTTAAAAAAAATGTTGCATATGTCTAGAAATAAGCAATAAAATACATTTGAATTATTTTTAAAAATGTCTGTCTATCTGTTTTTGTATAAACACGCATCACTACTAAAGTATTGCGTTCATGATAATACCTTATCTTCAATTAGCATTTTTGTTTCATGAAAATCTGTTCAGTCTATCAAAAGTTATTGTAATTTTAATGAGGACACGACTTACGTATATTGAAACTTTGCATTTTTATTGAAAATTAGAGCAATAAAATTAATTTGCTTTATAATATACATGATAGAGTGATACGTCTTCATCCGATCACTCTTTCTTGAAACAAAAAATTATGCAATACCGTTGAGGTTATAGAAGTCGTTAGTAGTTCATTAAAAGTTGATTAAAGCGCTATTTCTCGTTTCAGTTGAGAAGTATGTTTATAACTGTTTCACTGAAGTGTAGGTTATCACTTTTTATCGGCTGTGTGCCTTAATAGCTCGCCTAGTAGTCCTGTGAAGCTGTTACGGCCTTGAGAGGTCAATAGCGTAGTCAGTTCGAAAAAATAATCACTTTTTCTATTATCAATTGACGAAATCTCAATTGACGTGTCTCAGTGCGATATAGTAAGTAGATTTAAGAACATGACCTTGACTTGAATTGACTGATGAGAATGATCTAAATTATGTAATAGTTCCTCAAAATAATGGCCGTGGTGATTCTTATTAAGATTTTTCAATATTTTCAAATATAGAAGTTGAGATGTGTAGCTGTTATTTATCTTTAGGCACATCAAATGGAACTTGAGGACAGAGTCATTCTAAAACAAGGCTAGACGATTAAGAGGTCATGTAAGAACAAGAGGTAGATCGTTCCTATCAACAAACAGCAATTAGAAGGTCGATTCTTCTTCCCTGTAAATGTAAAATTTTTAGACACGACACTGTTTCATTTATAGTGATATTTGGAAAAATAGTGCTTTTTTCCTAAAATGTATACTTTTTTTGGAAAAGATGAATGGTTGATCAAACAGAACTCTAAAGAAAAAGTTAAAGCTGATTTTTAAAGACTTGAAATCTTTTATAGTCATATTATTGATATTTAACTCGTCAAAAATTAGAATGTATTTGTTAACACAGTACAGTATTGAAGATATATCTTATGCATTAACAAAAGTTTTTCACAATTCTAAGTGTAACCAACCTATGAATACAAATGTGGTTTTGTTTATTGTGTCTTTACGATTTAACTACTTAATTGATCATAATTAAATTGCGCATACACTTCCTGAGAGGTAGAGATACAAGGTACCATTCATAAATAAATAAGTCGTCACGGGACGCCTGGCAAATGTGAATCATCGAAATTGTTCGAATCGAACGAATCTCAAATTATACTATAGGTAACCGAGTTTAATGCAGCAAGAGAAATTGCGCACAGTCGCTTACGCATGAAATCGCATCGCTCTCACACACTCACCACGTCAACAATCAGGTTTACCCCCGTATATAGACGTTTCACATCAAAAAAATATTTTCGGGAGACAGGTCATTTAAAAATATTTTGAAAAGTAGGTTAGGTTATATTTCACATCCACTTATTTTCCCCAAGAAAATAAATAAAACTATATAAGAAGCACATTTTTTTAAACATTTTATATTCATACTTGATTGAAAAATTAATAATTAATATGTACAATATCAGTAGAGTTAATAATCGATAACATATATAGTTAAGATATATAAGAGCGCCGGAGGCCCATTTCGCCTCCTCTTGTCTCCCCTCTTCTGTTCCTCTTTCTTCTTGTCTCCCTATCCCCATTCCCCCGAAACACAGCAACGCACTTGCGACTCCCTTGGTGTTGTGTCTGTGGATGGCGGTGATCACTTAACATCAGGTGACCTGCCTGTTTGTTTGCCTCCTAGTTGATTTATATCAATATGATGACTAGCAGTTCGAAAAAACGTTTGGCGAGCGCGGTGCATTTAATACTAAAAAACCCAAACTTTTTTAAAGCGATTAAATATGTATTTAACTTTTTTGTAATAACACGGATCATATTTAACGTGTAAATCTACAGAATAGTTCTAATTACCAGCAGAACATTCAAAATACTTTGAATTCAAGATTTCTAACAAAAATGTAAATAATTGTAAAATAGTACCTATGCTTTATTAAATTAATGCTCAAAATTTTATCATTTCATTGTAATAATTATATCTGCTGAGATTAAAATAAGAAACATTTAAAATACAGTACTTGAGTCTGCGTATTATTTTTTCATCTGTGCTTTTATTAAGATTCACAATACGGAATACTAAACATAAATGTTATTTTTGCTGACATTAAAATTATATAACATCTAAGTCAGCTTAAATCTTATAACTAAAATACAATGGTTTTGCTTTTTCCTCTGTTTATAAGATATATTGTTAAAATAATGAACAACGCATAAAAATTCTCGGAAAAAGCAAAATTAAATACCCAAAACTCATCCCGATGATTATTTATTACCAATTTCATATCAAACTGTACCGTATAATTGATATTTTCTGTTGCCATAAAAATTTATCAAAAGTTGGAAAGCAATAACAAACAAACAAATATATTTGTGTTATACACAATTACGTTTTACAATTTAGAAAGTAAGATGTAGAAAATATATTTTACAAGCGTTTCATTAATTTTTGCTATTTTTCTATCATTATAAGTACACAAAATGTTCTAAATGTTTTTTTTTTTTCAATTTGGTCTCTGCCTATGTAAACAATTCTGCCAATGTCAAGTGTGGCAAATACACATTTTAAACTTAACAACGGTGTAACAGGTGCATTATGACAAATAAGTTTTCAGTTAAACTTTTGTTGTCTGTCTACTTCGCAATCAGAACAGCAGTATACTGTCAAGATACTGTGCAAATTGATATTAAAATGGTATCAAAGTTTGGATTTCAAAGGAATATCTAATTAAGTTCACATTAAAATATACTTAATTCAATGAGATAGCGTTATTTTATTATCATGCCTTATATTAGCTCTTGCAAATAATAAACACGTAATTTGTAAATTCAACTTGCTAATTCAAAGAATGAAAATATACCTCGATAAAATTGCAATGAATCTCCTCATTTAATTTTTTTGTATTTATTTTCCATTAACAATCTATAACGTTATTAATGCTTATAGGTTTGATATTAATCTTTTTGGAATATGTACAAGGTGGCTAAATCATTATTAGGTCATTCATAAATGGTGAATAATAAAACTGAAGAAAGTGGTGACCCTGGCAAAACCTGACGGATGTCCCGTTTCGCAACCGGCACTGGCTACGTATGAACTTATACCAATCTGTAAATCAAAACCAAATTCTTGAACAGATGCATATATTACCAAAATTTGACAAATATATTAAATGTATAGTTATTATTATTACAAGCAGCCATAATTACCAAATGAACCAAAATGCATAATATTAAAGATTTACTAGATTCATCATTGAAGTTAACCGATGAAGGTTCAGTCATTAGTTACCCTCCCCCCAATTAATTTTTTTTAAGTTTCATTGTGTGCAAACAATCTTCTAGTAGATTCTTTCTATTGTTGAGTAGGTTATGATATTAAAAGGTTTTTGAGATCATATTTAATGAACTAACAAGATGGTAGCCGTCTTGTTAGAACTTTCCAGGGAGTTTCTGTGGCAAGGAAGAATCCATACTTCTTGGTATTATTTCTAATTCACTTCACTTGTGCACAATAACCAAACTATATTACATAAAGCACCACCAACATTACACACTATAGAGCCAAATAACACAAGATCATGGATAAAATATAAAGACTACTACTTGGCATTCCAATTTTAAGAAAATATTAACAAAAATTTAACCGATTTCAAAAAAGTTTCCCCAGTAAAAATGATCCGGTCTTGGCCTTAAGTAAATACAAAGAAGTACATGGACGAAAAACTCAAATAAAAAAGTTTTTTATGAATGAAATCTAGCTAGATCGATTTATCTTTTCCGAAACCACCTACATGCTAAGCTTTACGAAAATCGCTGACGCCGTATTCGAGATCCTGAATATATAGAAATATACAAGAATTTCTCGTTTAAAGTTATTAGATAGATAGATAGATTCCCAGTTTGACTTTGAGGAGTTGCCTACAATATCTTCGAAACCCAAGGTCCAATGATAATAAAATTGGTCCCCCTTGAATATATCTCGTGTAATAAAAAGAGAATTTTCTAAATCCTTTTATAAATCAGGAAGTTCTAAGGTAGAAAATAATTGAACCTTTTTGAAGTCGGGTAAAAAAATAATAGCCATTTTTTTTTCTATATTAAATCAAGAATAAGTCCAATAGACAAACTTACCAGTGTAGGACGTCCATTTCTATTTATTAAAAGAGGTCCACCGGAGTCACCGCGGCAGATACCGACGCCTCCAGCTCCGTTAGTACAAATATTGCTGTCGCGTACAAAGGTACTCCCGAATACAGCCATACACTGTTCTACAGTAATCACCTGTAGCTTTACTTCACTAACCATCTGACTCACTGATACACCTATTTGCCCTGAAAATTATAATAAAATACTCATGATGACTTTTCCAATTACTACAAAAACAAATACGCAATTAAATTATTTAAGGCTAAGTTTCATCAATATATACTGACTGTAAGTCATTACTTATCTTAATGTATACTTTTATGCTCTGGTGTTATTCCTAAATTTGATGATGGATTTAGTTGCATTGGAAATTTAGTTTTTCAAATTACTTAAAGAAATGTTCAACGTTTCACATTCAGTTAAACAAAGTATAAATTGCAATAACTGAATGTAGTTATTGAAAGACAAAATAACCAACATTAAGAGTTTGGAAACAACCGTGGTCATATATTTCAAAGAGAGTAAACCATTTAGATTTAGCGGTTCTATTAAAAAACTTACAATCAGAAGTTACGCCATATCCAGCAGCAACAGCCCATTCGCCGACAAACAAGTCGTTTAAGTCAGACAAATTGGGCAAAGCGATTGTCTGGATAGTCGCTGAAAACAATAATAGAAAAGTTATATACCTATAAGCTATGGAAGGAAGTGGTTAATTTAGTGAATGAACTGTTTAATTTGTATAAATCAACTCTACATTAGGAGCCAACAATTCTTTTTATAACTGCTGGAAATCTTTTGTTATGAATTATTATCACCAAATTATGACCCTGTTTTATTCTGAAATAAACTTATATATTTACAAAATTGTGTCTTTATTGTCACTCTAAAGTGATATTAATTGAAATTTAATTATGAGATGTTGCTAAATTCAGAGATTTTCCTGGAATACATGCAGAAATACAAACTAGCAGACATCGGACCATACATCGCTTCAGTAGACAATAATTTAAGGAGCACAATTTAACATTAATATATAGAAATAGACTAATTACCGCTTAAAGGTACATTTATAGGTAAATAGATCATAGCGATGTCGTTGGTGAAGAACCATGGAGTCCAGTCTGGATGCATGAGAACTTGGTTGGTGGTGATGCGAGTTCCCCCTATGAATAAAAAGTCGCTGCCGAGGACCACGTCGAATTGTGAAGCTTGGTAGAAACCATCGAACCAGCAGTGGGCTGCTGTCACCAAACGATTTGATGTAAGTAATGAGGCACCACATGCTGATACACCAGCGATGTTTACAAATGTGATGAGTAGACCAGCCTGTGAAATTTGACAGAGTCATAAATAAATCTCCTGAACAGAATCAATTTTATCAGAAAATGGCTAAATTTGGGATTTATATTAACCTTAAATTAATCGAAATTTTAATATTACATAGTGACTTCTTCAAATATTCAGTTTTATAAATCCCATTTTAATATTTGATACGTTTGTTTTAAAAGATAATTTACGTCTGTTTTGTGATCATGCTGACAGGTGATATATATTGCCACAAAGTATTTTCAAAATTAAATGTGTTCCAAGATTTTCCTGTAAGAGATCGCTCTAAGCGATAAGGCCGCCTAACTGTACACGTATATTGTAAACTACTGTTTAATTTTTGTGTATTTTTAAGATTTCCAATAAAAAATTTATTTTTATTATTGTAATAAAAACTTGTGCTACTTCTATTTTAATTTCTCCACCGTTTATTCTCTAACTCTAAACTACTAAACTAAACTACGTTAATGAGAAACACTGTCTAATTTTCAAATTTTTGTACCCGAGGTGAAGAGAATCGGAATAGAACATTATATTTATTATGTATCTAACGCAGTGTTTTCCAAACTTTTCAGCCCATGCCCCACCTTAACATTTTTAAAATTTTTATGAGCTTCCCCCGTCCTATACATAATTTTAAACCTTTAAAACATTTTTTTTTCCTTAAGAAATATAAATGACAAGTTTTAGGAACAGATCATTATGAGATTCTTATCGAAACATCGTAAGTAAAATTTCAAAACATATAATGAAAAACTTACTTGGCTTGACGACTCTAATTACTCAGTTGATATTTTGGTAACGTCAAACGAAATTATACCTTATAATTATTAACAGATTATTTTTAGAATCTGCCTTTATTGTTAAATTTGTCACCGATATCTAGCGTTGCATTTAAGTATCGCAAAGCGAAAGGGTTAAAGTCAATTTGATTTTTAAATTGCCCCCTTACCTATCAAATTGCCCCGCTGTGGGGCGTGCGCTCCACATTAGAAAACGCGGATCTAACATATTTTATAGTTCTATATTCCTTTTCAAAATGACTTTATCATGGTGACTTTCACTAATATTTTTATTCAAAATAAAACTTACCAGGTAAGGATGTGCATTAGAAGGTGCAATATTACCGCCAACGATTCTCCCACTCTGTTGCAAGGTCACATTGTTTCTAAAGATTTCCTCTTCCCTTGCTTTTATGCTTTTCGCTAAGGGTATTCCTATTTTCTCATGATAATTGGCTTGCACTTCTATCGAAGCGGTTCCGATAGCCACCAAAACTACGAAACTTAACAATATCGAATACATTATTAGTAAATGACTAGATGTACAATGTATATTTTTTAAATACCCGTTCGTTATCGATAAAAGATCTTTTGAGAAAAACCCAATCGGTGCTAATTTAAACTGGCATCGTTTTTATCTGATTTCTATTAGCTTATCATGATGCAGGCAAAGTAAAAAATATTTTTTATGTAACATTTCTATATTTTATTTGCGTAACCATACCAAAGCCGTGTCTTCGTGGTCAAATTTATATCACACCGACGTCTACTAATTCATTAGAATTATCTGTAGTGAAATTATCAAAATTCTCGTTTATTTACTCTCTAATATTAATATTTCAATTAGAATTCTATATTGAGACAAGAGGAATCTTCATATGCAAGATTAAATGTTCTATAAATGTTTGAAAATGCTAATATACCCTATACTATACTATCCCGTGGTATTTAGAAAATGCTAAACGACAATGTGAAGAATTTGTTGACGGATTATTATTATTAGCATATCAAACTAATCAGGATTATTATCATTATTATCTCTGATTATAGGAAGATTTATGTCACGTGAAATCACAAAAATATCACAACTAAATAAATACAAATATATTTCAATAGCTAAAGCTTTTCTTTTTGTATTAATTATTTGTTACTTATGATTTTTTTAATTACTGGGACGAATACATAACTTGGCCAAATATTATCTGTTTGACTAAATTATTATCCATTTTATTGGAGTTAATTTTTATATATCATTATTATAATCGGTTCTATATAAATTATATTAGCATATGTAATAAAAAAAACTAAATCCTTATATATGTATAAAAATCACTGATAATAGGGCAGTGATTTAAAAACATATAATAATATAATCCGTATTGTGTGATTGCTAGCGATAAAATTTATTTGTTGGCACGTTTATACCAATTTATCTTTGAACTTCTAAGATAGTAGCTATAAGTTGTTTTCGTTATCTTTATTGATAATTTTATTAAATAAATGAAACTTTATGGTAACATAACTGCACGTTTGCAAACTATTATGCATATATAGTCCGAGCCAAACTGATTGTCCGCTTTGAATGTAGCCGTATGTTCAAGCCTGCGCGTAATATAGTTAAAAATTTAATATAAAACAAAGTTAAAATATTTACATAAGAATTTAATTTCTCCTTAAGTTATCCCGATACATAGATACCTATAATTTAATAATGATTTGTATTTATACCTAAAAAGGTGTTCTGCGCAGTCACATTCAGAGCGGTCAAAAAGTTTGCCGCGGATTGTATATATCGGATGCCTACATAGACATGAGAAACGTCAGACTAGACATACACCATAATAACACCCTCAAAGGTGTTCTTCTAAGATCACTCAATAATATTTAGTAATCGAGAGCTTATTGGAACCCAGCGATGAGTTGTCACTCTTTCAGTGAATAGTCTACTAGTCCTTGCTAGTCTGCAAAAAAGCCGCCATATTTTTATAGTTCAAGTTAGTTTCAAATTATCAACGAAAATCCAAGTTACAATTGTTTTATGATGTCGTTTGAGTCACCGTCTCTCCCAACCAGTAATTTCAATTTGGGATCAACTGTCCTTGACGGGTTCTTCCCACGATGCTGTTGCAGCATGCCTCCCTAGTTTATTTAGTGTCTGTAATATCCTTTTGTTTGTTAAAGATAGTCCGCATCCTTTTTCCACCTCTTCTTCTGTGTATCTTCGTTTGGGCATGTGAGATGTGATCAAATTGACGCGTTATGCAATATCTGAACATTTAATTTAAAATCGTTCGTTTTTTGAATTCTTGGTTTTATTATCAAGTATTTTGGTTGTAAGGGTAAATAAAAAGTTTATGTTTGAAATTTGGTACATTTATGACAATGAACTTAGATTGGACAATATTTAAAAAAATTAAAAATAACAACATTATTCAACTTTTCTTAACCAGGAAAAAATCCTACATTGGATACGGCCGGAGGGCAGCGGGACGGTTATATCGGACTCCTACTGACTAAAAACTTCTGGGCCGCATTTTACGCATATGTGGACCAGATTTGAGGTTTAGCGGCTAGCATGTACTCCTCCAAACCGGGTCACGCGCATGGGTCTCCATAGGTGGTCGAACGGGGGACCCTCACCTCGAGAGAGGATGAAGTTCCTCTCTCATGCTCCTTAATGAAGCTGCGGCAGAGACTGTGCTTCAGCGACTCGGGTATTCGTTAGACAGCAACAGACACCCCGCGTCCGCCGCCTGAAAACTTATTATGGAGGCATTGCGTGAAATCCTCTCCTGCGCCAACGGCCGACTCTTCTACGTCGCATTGCCAAAGCGACAAAATGATCGTTGGGTTCCTAACCGACGACCCCGTCAATCCGTATAAAGTCCAGCACATAGTAACTAAGCTTCGGCTACATGACACGATTCAACCTTAAATTAACTAACTAATTTAATAAGGGTGATTAATGTTGAATTCGAGAAAATTAATAATTCTAGTCAAGGCCGAGGAATATCATGTAAAGTGATAAACAAACATCTAAGATATTGTACAACATTACCACATATTTCCGCTGGCTTCATAAGGCATTAAAACAATTGCAAAGGTTTTAATAGAACCCAAAAAATAAGTGGTCTAGAAACATTTCCTAAAAAATCTGCATAAAGCGGTCATAACCCAACTCCGTTACGTTTAGTAGATTTAACGTGACTAAGACTCAAAGGAGCTGTCTTTTCATTATACATATAGAAGATCATGTGTATAGATTAAACATAAGTAACATTTATTATCGGCTTGTTATCAAAACGACTCGAGAATGACTTATCGGGCTTAAGAAATGTGATGACGGCACTATGGCCGATGGTAAGAACAGTACAATCTTAAATCAACAGCGACCAAGAGATTTACAAGGCATCTGCAGTGATCGCTAAGCGCCTAAACGCCCAAACGCGTAGTTACAACAAGTTTTAAGCTTGGTATACGTTTAACGGGAATCATTCTGACAGAATATCCATATCTTAGGCACGTCGTTCTTTCAGCCACATCCTACTCGTATATAATGAAATGGATTCGCTATAGACGAAAAAACTATCGGTCTATCGATATGTCATAGTCGTTTATCTCAAAACTCCGTAAAAATATAAAGTGGAAACTAATATGAAATACGAAGAATATCATGTCTTTGTGTTGCCGTAAAATTGTTTGTAGTTCTTAAATAATGTTATTACAATTTCTTAATTTTTTTTACAGGCTACATTCCGTGGACCAACAGTCTTCAAACTGTGTACGAAATTGTTTAGGTTTAACTAATATAAACTCGGAAATAGTTAATTTTAAATACCGTGTAGCAATATTAAATGACAAATGTTACTTTGCTTTAATCTCATATTCTTATGCCCTTATTTGTTCAGGATACGGATTTTCTCATAGTAGTTGCTGTCGACATGCACTAAACTCCAAAGCTGTTACCAGTAGCATATATACACAGCATGAATTGGAAGCAAATAGTCATTTGTATTATTTTTAAACATTATTGAAAATTCTTATCGAATATATATCAAAATAAAAAACTCAGCAATCATCAATATCAGAAATTAACCCTATGCTTAATAGGATTATCTCTTAAGCCTTTTTGCTGTGACAAATACTAATTAGGGTTTTTCTTTTTGTACAAATAAAATTTCACGTTGATTTAATCTTGTTAATAACATTATATTAACTATTACAAAGCCGATACAAAGAAAATAGTTTGATAATCAAGATAATTCAAGATCCTTTCATTTTTGTCTTAATTATGATGTTCTGAATTAGACATGAATATAAGATAAAATACAACGGTCTTGAAAACTTTAAAACTAGTACCTAATTTGTGTAATCTAAAGTATGATATCACCTTGGAATAGTCATTTTAGAAGAAAAATGGGAAATGGAATAGATGTCATTCGTTACAAGTGGGTGTAAGGGGTGTCAAGTAACATCTTAAGACTTGAGACACCCAAGCCAACCTCACCTGCACGTGGTGCACCCTGCTGATCAACGAACGAGGCAATGGCGATAGCGGGGTGGTAGGGTTTTACAGCCCGACTGGGTCGCAACCACCATGTACATGGCGAAGAAGCCCGTCATAGTGTCTCGCTTTTGCGCGTCGCGTTTCGGGATCAGCCTGTGCATATCCAGTACCGGGTGACTTTTGTCATTATGGCCGGCATGGCAGTGGCGACCGACGATGGATGATCTGTCTCGCGGTGGTCACCACTGTTCTTGGATTGTACTATGCTTACCATCAGGCATAGTGCAGTCAAAACTAATCAAATGTTAATACACCGAATATTTTTGATTGCAAACAATGATAACAAAATTCTAGATATGACTAAATATCATTCATCTAATAAGTCATTCATATCAACAGACCGGTGATGCAAGTAACAATATCCTGCCCTTTTTTCGAAGAAATCAATTGCATTCACAGTTTCACCGGGCTTTTTGAGTGAGCGCCTTACGGCACTCAGCCGAATGACAACTTGCTCAGGGATGTCAAAGTGACTAGACCTTGGCTTGAGCTATTACCTTGAACACAACAATATGGAATGGAACTCAATTATCTATATGAACTAAGCTTAATTTTGTGTTCATAAAACTTAAAAATCTAAATGCGTATCTTCAAATGTGCATCACGAACGTGTACAAGCATTCGGATTTATCAATTTGTACGAAGGGTAACTAACTATAAAACATTCAGATGACCAATCTACAATCTATTCATTTTAAAAATTTGCTTAAATAAAAAAAAAACGTGGTAATTTTATAAATTTGAATCAAAAACTTGACAAATTGGGAAGTTCGAATGGGCCCAATTAAAATAAAAAATATTATTTTACTAAATTTTAAGTAATTTATTTTACTAGTGGGCACCCAGTAGTTGATATTCAACCATAGTTCATTGATTTTTATAGATTGAACTTTATTAGGATTATTTTGTCAAAGGGTTATATATAATGAAAGGTTTCATCGTGGCTACTCTGGCATTTGCATTTTTTTTTATTATATAAACAAAAAAAAAATATATCTAAATAAAAATTGAAATTAATTACAAATATGAAACAAAGAACAGGCGGTTACATAAGGCGGTAAGGCTCTCAAATTCCAAGTAAACATAACTATACGAAAATGAAGAAATATATCTCTTGATACAATTTTCAATTAATTTTACACAAAGCTATCGGTCTTTTTGGGTAATATTGAATTATATGTAGTCTTTACATTGTAAGGAATAGGGATATGCCAGTATCATCGTTTGGAAAAGTTATGGATACACAATAGAATCAAATAATTAATCCAAAACAAAGATGTTTTTAATACAATAATTCACTTTTGAAAATGAATTCATTCTTGTTCAAAATTCATCATCAACTGTACTAAATACGATTGCTACATCAGGTTGAACTACATCATTGTAACCCAGGAGATCTAAGTCATAGACTACCTCCATGGGCAAAGAAATTTTGTTATTTTGATTTTACAAAGTATTTTTTGGCTCATCTTTCTTTTGAATCATCATTTGAAGTGAATTCACCATAAAAAATACTAAACATTAAAATATTGACATTGACTTTGATAATATTTCTTTACTCTTATGACAACATTAAGCAAAGTGACAGGAAGAGAAAACAGTCATGTCACCTAAAAATTTTGACTTTCAATAAGAGTAATAAATAATTTTAAATTTTTTAATTATTTTGAGTGGTTCCATAAATGTACTGAAATTAAACATCTTTTTCATTTATATGTGTGTGTTGTGTAAAATTCAAGCAGTAGTGTGAGTAATGATTATTTAAATTAATTTAATATGCTTCTAATGCATTTCAATTAAAAAAACTTTAACTATGCCAAATTTCACGTTTATCCATTCGCACAATTCGCTAAAAAAAGGGTACAAAGTTTTGCCTTCACGTATTAAGATATAAGATTTAATATGCTTGTAATACATTTTAATTTTAAAAAATAGCCTTCTGCACTTCTCCATATGAACTTTAGCTATGCCAAATTTTACGTTCATTCGACGTATTCTTTCATCAAAAAAAAGTAATGTTCCCGAGGGTACGTTCAATCTACAGTAATGCAAGCTAGCTAACTCAAGTTAAAATCTATCATTTAAAGACGTTTGTAAATAAAAATGAGGAGAAAGGAACTATGAGTGATTAACTAATTAGTATAATGATAAAGCTGTCTCTAAGGACGCCTGGCTTTAAGTTGATTAATTTGTTTTGAAATCTATAGGTGTGTCCAGACAGTTGCACTAACGAACAATCCTGTGCTTACTATGTTACATTTAACAGCATACGAGATTGCGATTAAGCCTACAAATAAAAAAAAATGTTTACCTAATTGTCCTTGGACACAAAATGCAAAAAATAATTTAAGAGTTACCAAAACAAAGAATAGATTAAAATTAAAATAAATGGATGTAATATTATTTATCAACAGAATGTAGAACAATTGTTATATAATATTAAATAAATCATATATTATAGTTAGTTAAACACATTTTATTTAATATAAATAAAATACAACATTTAACATACTAATAACAGTGAATGTAATAAAAAAATTGAACCATCAAGGAACGCCTGGTAGATGTGAAACATCGAAATTGTTTAAGTTATATGCATAAAAGAACAGATTACGACGGACAGACAGATTATCATTTAAATACAAAAACTCAAGTAGGCCCAGGCGCGGTATGTTTGGCGGCATTTATCAAAGGGCGTTGAGTCGTCGACGTGTGCCACGTAAAACATTAGTATAACGAGTGCATCACAGAAAAATTTTAATCTTATACTTATACAAATAGGGTTACAAATGTTTTTGAGTATTTCGTAAATATTGCAAAGTTTTTGTTTTGCATCGCTATGTCGCACCAAGCCAAAATCAAGTGATAAATTGCAATAAATTGCAAAAAGCGCCGTGATTATTGGTATTAATAAAAATAATTATATTACAGGCATCAATGTCTAATTTAAACTACATGTGTTGAGTTATGAAGCTGTGGAAGCTAGTGACCCTGGCGAATGCTGACGGGAATCCGAGCTGACAGCCGATCTCAGCGACGAAGGAGCTGATACCAATCTGGGTATTAACAAAACAACTGTTAGTCCCACATATATAACACATTTTACAATAACACAATTAAGTAACTACATAATATATACCTTATCACCTTATCATTTGTTAACATAGGCATCCCTCAAGAATAGAAATCCTTTTCATATTGGATTTGAGAAACTAACTATAGTTGCCCTTCATAAATATTGATTCGTTAGGCCAAGGTAATCTTTTACTCTTTATAAAAAAAATATGCCCATATCTCTTACTTTCAAGAATATTGTACAGTTTTAACTTCCGTATAAATAAAGGTATAGTAAGGGAACGTACCCAAACCTCGTGCCCCGTTCAGGGGCGGGAGGAGGTTCTTCAGAGTACCACGCTTGGTCACACGAGGGAATGGAGGATTAGGTTTTCGTCACATAGTCAATATCGTCTAAAGAAAATCTCGCGCTTTTAAAACACATAGGCAGCAACACTGGCGTATATATACTAAGATGTCAGCTGATTGAAAAGTAACAATTTGTTAGGCAGTGCTATTACCAAGCCATACATTGTGCTATTCTGTGACCGGTAACATCTATAACGATATAATGGTTTCATTTCTGTTAGTAGAGGCAGTAAACTATTCGGCCCATATGTTCTTGGATCTTTTAGTTTTTTACCTGGTTTTAGTAGAATCAATATTTATGCAACTTTGCACTGGAGGTGGAATTAGTTAAAATCCCGTTATTGTATTAAAAATTGTCATAGTTGGTTGACTGCTCTGTTCTTATAGATCTTATCCAGAATGGTAGGTGATATCATCCGGTAAGCTGAGATAGATTCATTTATCGGAATCGAATTCCATGCAACATTTTGAATGTTTATGTTAAAAAACTTAACAGCAATTATGAGATCATTTTCTGTTTGGAGTTGCATGGTTGCAAAGAATGTATTGTTTTTAGGATAGGGGAAAAGAGACTAGTTATTCCTTTTATTATATAGTATGCATTCTTTAATAGTTTTCGTGACTTTAGTTTTAATTTCTACTAAAACAGGAGAGTGGTTGGATGCTAAATCCCAACAACTACAACATGAAATATAGTTTTTTGTTGTTCCTTTGTAATACAAACACAAAAGTCAATACAAAGATCAAACATATGGCATCATATTTTTGTCAGAAGGTCAGCATATGGATTGACCTGTTGAGATTACTTTCACAGTCCTTGCCAGCATATATTTCAGAAGTTCGCGGCCCCTAAAATAATATGAGTATGTAGCCCCATAATGCATGCTTGGCGTTGTAATCGCCTACTTCTATAAAATTATCTACTAAGGTTTTAAATAAATCATTAAACTGCTCTTCTCTGATAGTGTGCTTGGTTAAGCAATAAAGAGCCGATATGTAATATGCGTTCAAGGATTCCTTGTCAATACAGCCAAACAGAAAGAAAGAAAACATTTGTATTGCGTGTATTTGTATTGGTATATCTATACGTAATAATTTGTTTCTATACCTAAGCTACCACTATTTTGCAGAAAAATTATATGCAGTCATAAACAATTTAAATCTTGATTTACTTATAATTTATGTGAAATGTTTAGTTATATAAAAATTAGAGTTAGTTACCAATACGCGTTGTCCACCGCGATTGATGAAGAGAGGACCGCCGGAGTCACCGCGGCAAATGCCAACACTTCCAGCTCCGTTAGTGCAAATATTGCTGCCGCGAACAAAGTTAGGTCCAAATATGACCATGCATTGCGCTACAGTGATCACTTGAAGATTTACTTCACTGACCATTTGGTTTACGGTTATTCCAGTTTGGGCTGAAATAAAATATTAATTTATGAATAACGTCAGTAACATATTTAAACTAAATTTTTAATTGGAAGTTAAACAACAGCAATATTATTATAAAAAAGTTAAATACGTATTGAAGACTTGCTATTGACTTGCTATTATGAAGGTATTAGATAAATAGATTTGATACCAAGAACATTTCTCAAAACATAATTTTGTGTTACAGTTAAAACTACCAGATAACTTCTTATTTCGGGTATACTCACAATCGCTGGTGAGACCATAGCCAGCAGCTGTCGCCCATTGTCCCACAAACATATCATTTAATTCCCATTGATTAGGTAATGAAATAGGTTGAATGCTCGCTGTAAACGGATTAACATTGACAAATTAAATAAAGCCACAAACGAAATTTACACAGAATTCTGTTTAAGTCAATTACTTACCGCTGAAAGATACCCTCGTAGGCAGATAGATCATAGCAACGTCATTAGCCAAGAAGGAAGGAGTCCATTGTGGGTGAAGGAACACTTGACTGGTAACGATACGGGTTCCGCCACTGAAGAGGAACGGAGTTCCGAGAACTACAGTAAACTGGAAGGCTTGGTTGACACCATCGAACCAGCAGTGTGCTGCTGTAGTCAGTCGATTTGCGCTGAGCAGGGATGCGCCACAGGCCGATGTCCCAGCAATGTTCACGAAGTTGATTAATAAACCGGCCTATGGGTAAAATGTATGGCGTGAAATATCAAATGAATCAAATAATTATATAAAATAATATTTACAAAATAATAATTAACATAAATCAAACATTTTATTTTTATTTTACATGGCAAAGAGAATAATGTATAAAAATTTTTACAAAAAAAATTGAACCGACTTCGATATCAAAAACTTATAAAGCACTGAAAAGTTAAAAATAAATATATTATTAAATTAACCAAATTAAATAAAATATATGATTATTTTCGCTACGTAGAGATATATTGGAAGTCGGTGCCAACCGAAAATCATATCTACATAGGTACAAAATTTAAGTCCACTCTCACGTCTCGTGATGTATATTTGTATAAGGTAATATACTTTTCTACCTGCAAAAAATTTGAAATTTTGTTTGACACCAACTTCCAATATATCTCTACGTAGCGAAAATAATCATATATTTTATTTAATTTGGTTAATTTAATAATATTTTTATTTTTAACTTTACAGTGCTTTATAAGTTTTTGATATCGAAGTCGGTTCAATATTTTTTGTAAAAAAATTTATTTTTCCATTGTTAGTGTATATAAATATATTTTATATGGTTTTAATTAATTACAAAATAAGGAAGGTTTAGTGGTTTTAAAAATCTTAATCTATATTAATCCTTCCGCAACGCTTACGCTCTTACTTTGATCATAGCTGCGGTCTTTTTGATAACAGTTGTATTTTATGTGAAGTGGACAATAAATAAAGGTGAATATCTGGAATTCGTTCATAGTGATCGTAATTAGACTTCTAGTAGCTAGGCTAGCTAGTAGACTACCTATATACATATAAGCGGTTACCTGTATACCTGTAATGTTTATAATAATACCGAGAGGTCTGAACAATAACTAAAAGAATAAAGAAAAATATAAAGTGGCTTACCACCATTTTTCTAGATATTTTTCGAGTACATGACTTTGATTTAATTCGATACACAAGTAATTGTTCTTCAGAAGTTCATAACTTGACAAACAAACATCATATTACATTGTATTAGATCCAACAGATCAAATTAGGTTGATTATCAACGAATTTCAGAACCTCATCTTTCCTAATGTCCGCTTCACGGAAATTGCCTCAACAGTCATAATCCCCCATGTAAGTCCTCGTCAAAACACGTCATATGTACCCAAAAACAAGATAGCTGCTGTAAGCCGTTGAGGAGTTCCATTCCAATTTCTCCATTTTCATGATCAAATCAGGATTGATTAAATTATATTCTTATCACTACAGCAGGTTGTTCCAAGTTATCATTAAAATTAGCTTATGGGGAAGTTCATTTATTCATATGAGCTTTATTTATCCCTTTATTTTCAACCTTTATAGTTGGATATTTTTTAATTTGAAGAACACCATTCCCATGTATCGGTGATTCAAATAAAATTGTTGAAATCGGTTTCAAGTACGGAAAATATACGTAGACACGAACTGGGTGAAAATCAAATAAACGAAATTTCACCCCCTTAGGGGTTGAATATTTTGTTCAAATTTATATGGGACCACCTTGGAGTATAGCCGAATCAAACAGAAAAAGTATCATTAAAATCGGTTCACAATTGACGGAGATATCGATTAACATTTTTCGAAGTCGGTTAAAAAATTATATCTTTATGTAGCTTAGAGTGAATAGACCATACGTTATACTTACAAATTATTATAAAAAAGAAATTTTAAAATAATAAAATCATAATATACTTAGATATTTGAATACTTTCGAGACAAGCAGATTGAATTAGTATTGAATGGCAAAATACTAGCGACTTATTGCTCGATTTTATTTATAAGGATTTATTAACTTACTGACTCGTGCAACTTCGTCTGCACCAAATAGTTTATTAACGGTTTCAATAACATTTTTAAACGCAAAAAATCTTGGTAACCCTAAATACCTGTAGCGACATCTACCCCTTCCATGTGTTAATTTAAGCTAACCAGAGACTCACGCAAACATATACGCAGTCGGTGTGTGAAAAATCTTTTAATTTAATCCTAGTACCCTTCGGAGCATCAACTACCGAATCCAATTAAGAAAGTAACCTACTACATATATTGCGGTTTAATGTCTTTCTATTACCGTTTGAATTGCGTCTGTGCCGCTCAATTTCGCACCCGTTCAATATTCGCGTAGTCTTCAAGACTCAAGAATATTAAAAACAACTAACTTTATCTTAACTAATTAACACATGTAATTACTGTTATAACTCTAATTAAGTTATCTAATTATGTTTTATGAGAAAATCTTGTCACCTTTGTTTAGCAAACATTTTTATACAATAAAATAAATATAACAAGATGTAAGTATCAGTTTCGTTTACACATGTTTTTGAACTTTATCGACATGGTATTATTGAAGTGAACTTCGTTTAGAATTGTTATGGGTTGAAAATCAAAGGAAAAAAATGCCTCATGACAAAGATTCAAACACATATATCAATAGGGTTTAGCCTACTTCTTACATTTTGTGCTTCTTATTCTCTAACTGATTGATAATTATGCGTAGAAATGTCATATAGCCGTAGCTCAGTTATAAGATACTGTACAGTATAAGGCGTTGGTTCGAAACGTAACGACTTTTTTTACGTATCATACGAATGTAAAAAAACAATTAAATTTTTAGCTAATCTGTCTGCTATATAGCATAAATTTAAAAAAATCCATCAAGAATTTCATTAATTATACATTTTTGACTTTCCTCCGTTATCCTGGACACGCCTTGCGTTTTATATGGGACAAAAAGTATCCTAGATGTAACCTAGTAATGTTAGTTATCACTGTGGTAAGTTTTGTCCAAATTAGTTTACTAATTTTATAGTGATACGTGTTCACAGGGACAGGCAGATAAAAATTGTAAAAGAATTATTTTTGGCTTCTATATCGATAATAAAAAATTCTACCCCGATTATAATTTTCAAAAAATATTTTATGTAGAGGTTTGGCTTTGTTACAGTTTTATTGTAGTATAATATATAGCATATTATTTAAATAAAGTTATCTAAACAAATTATGTATAATATATGTCTGCTTAGAAGGCTCGTATTAAAGGAACATTCTGATGTTGGTATGAGATCATCAATTTACCAATGTGGTATATGATTTACTTACCAAATATGGATGAGCATTAATACCGGAGATACTTCCTCCGACAATCCTACTATCTTTGAAATTGTTTAAATTCCTCCCGAGAAGTATGGCATTTTCTTGAGCCTTAATCCGTTCAGCCAAAGGGATACCAACTGCCTGATGATAGTTAGTTTGAACCTCCACGAAGGCCGTGGAAGAAGCCACGAACAGTAAAGCAGTTAATAGAGTAGCTCGCATTTTGTTTGAATGGTTTACGATCGAGAGCTTATTAAATACCTTCTCTTATCAACAATTAATTACAACAATATATGATATCACTAGAAGTCATTACATTTCCACATTTTTGTGGACATAAATAACATATTCATCAAATTGTATTACGACATCAAAAATCACTGGGATTTTTCTGCGGATTATTGGATTAACACAATCTATCTCATGTGATTTTTTTTATATTATAAGGGCAACAAACAATTGTACTCAAAAATATATGTAAGTAATATTACATACCCGATTAGGCCTCCCACGGCAGCGGCTCAAGCCTAGGTTCGATCCCTCGGCAGGGAGCCCTTGAATGCGTTGCTTGCGCGATACGGTGACACACAAATATACATCACTGCTACAACACTACACGATCACCCCCACACACGTGCACGCCTACACACTTACACATGAAAGTGGAAGGGTTTACTTATTTCCCTCGTCGAACTGAAAAACTCTCAATTTTCCGATAATAAATATATGGAGGAGTTGCTGAGGCGTGTATGCTTGGTACACATATACGTTTCAACAACTCATACATATATATATATACTTATACATATATATAGTTAGCTAGATTAGCTAAGATAGGTCGCGATTTTGCATGCAACAGGCAACAGCCAAGCCGAGGTGTGCCGTGCACCCTTGAGCTGGTTGCCAAAATAAAATCGGCTGAGTGCCTTAAGCGCTCGCCTTAGTAGTCCGGTGAAGCTGTTAAGACCTTGCTGGGTCAATAGCGTAGACATCTCGAAAAAAAAAAAATAATAATATTACATATAAAACGTTCTTAGAGACCGATCCGCTCACGGATTAAGCACCTATACATTTTTTTTTTAATTTTTGGGCAGTAAATAAAATCAAATAAACGAATGATAATTAACTAGTAAGATTAAACGTAATATACAGTATGAAGTTAAAATAAAATGAATTACAGTAAAACAAGTTAAGAAGCAATGAGACAATCCAAGCATTCAAATCTTACCATACTTAAAGTACTCGTAACAAAATAACATATAACTTTAGTGCAACTCTACTCTACTCTAGTTTAGTTCTACTCTGTTTTATGGCTTTTTTAAAAGAAGCTGGTGAGTTAGTAAAAATATCAATTTTAATAAAATTATTATTGAATAATTTAGTATCTAATTCTGTATAATAGTGCTCGGTCGCCATTTGTCTTATGAAACTCAAAGTAATGTTTAGAACTTTCTTTTATGCAAGGGGAACGGTTGGGTACATGAAAATACATTTGATTTGTGGGTTTATTGCGATTAAATTTATCATGACTTATATTAAACAGCATCATTCGATCGAGAAACATTCTTCTAGTCGTAAGAATCGGTAAAGAAAATATGTTTAGAAGGACATCGTAAGAGGCCTTGGAATGAAAATATCAACATAAAAATACATAGAGCGAAGAAACTTTCTTTGAATATTTTCTAATCGATTTTCATATTTTTTTTATTTAATTTAATAAAATAATAACATTGAATAAAAATTTAAATGTGATATGGGTTTCATATTAGATTGGGTTTTTCTAACCTAATAAACTACGAATTCATTTAATCGCCCGCGATATGACGATGTAACTTCATTTGGGTTTTTTGATGGATTATAAACTATTTATCTATACATATAATAAAAATGAAGTGTCTGTGTTTAATATCAAAATATTTTTTTACCGATTGGGTATGAAAGTATACGCGCTACTGATAACAAAAGTGAAATTTTTAAAATTATTGTCTGTCTGTTTACGGTTCTATATCTATACTATAATATTATAAAGCTGAAGAGTTTGTTTGTTTGTTTGGTTGAACGCGATAATCTCAAGAACTACCGGTCCGATTTGAAAGTTTCTTTTAGTGTTAGATAGCTCATTTATCGAGGATGGCTATAGGCTACATATCATCACGTTAAAACCAACAGGAGTTGAGCACTAATAAAGAATGTCAAAAAACGGGCTATTTTTTAAGCTTCCGCTACGTGTTAATGTCAGTATTATATGCGTTGCCATGGTAACGCGATAACATTCTATCGGAAATATTTTCATGGTTTATTTTGTGTTCCTACTCAAAAAGTTTGTTCTACGTTAGTTTTGTTTTCAATTTTTAATTATACGTGGTACGTTTGTATCGGAAACATTTGTAAAGTTTATTTTGTGTTGTTATTCAAATAGTTTAGTAGTAATAATATTCGTCCAATAAGACTGGCGAAGGAATTGATCCATACTGCCAATTCTGAAGTTGTCAATTTAGGTAATTGTTATGTATTCTTTAGCCAGTTTTCTTTTATGTCTAAGTTAATGAAAAGGTATAAGCGCTAAATCCTCTATATAATATTTCGTAAATTTTTATCTTCTTAATTTTCAAAACCAATTCATTTCACTTACGCACAATAAACAAACATTAAATTACATAAAACGCTGCCAATTTAACATAATATTGAGTCAAGTAACACAAAATTATGAATAAAATGTCAAATCCACTGCATGACACAATGAAATTCCGCCAAAAACTCCTCAAAAAGTTTATTGTACGTTAGTTTTGTTTCCAATTTTTGATTTGTGATATATTACGTATTATAAAAGTAAAGTGTGTGTGTATGTTATATTAAAATAAATACTTTTTGGTGAATACATATATCTGTGGTGCTAAAAATATCAACATTTTTTTTTATTCTGTCGATATGTCTGTTTGTTTATTTGTTCCGAGTAATCTCCAAAACAGCTGGACCTATTTGAACGTTTTTTTCTTCTTAGAAATGATTACGCTATTGACCTAGCAAGGTCTTAACAGCTTCACCGGACTACAAGTAATATTTGAACGGGAATTTTACGGGCAAATAAGTAACTAATTAGCTGTTTTATTTTAAGCTAGCGGGTTCAGCAGACGTTGCCTGCCCTGATAATAAGACAAACTATACCTAAGCCTTGCCCAAGAATCATTTTATATATTAATGAAAACGACATGAAGATGCGTTTTGTAGTTTTTGATCTTATCGCGAACAGACATATAGACAGACGTGGAACAGGACTTTGTTTTACATAGTAGTGATGAACTGTTATCCGTTACAGTAGATGATGTGGGTGTCATACTTACAAATATGTTTGAAAGAGTATTATTGTTATTTACACATCTAATAACAATTTTTAATATTTTTTTAATAAATTCAAAAAACGCGTGCGGAGCCGCGGGTAACATATATAAATCAATTGCTGTTCGTTAGTCTCGCTAAAACTCGAGAACGGCTGGATCGGTTTAGTTGATTTTGGTGTTGAAATGTTCGTCATAGTTCAGGGAAGGTTTAAATGGTTAAAGATAAGATAAGGGAAAAAATAAAACCCTTCCACTTTCATGTGTAAGCGTGTATACGTGCACGTGTGTGAAGGTGATATGTGTAATGTTGTCATAGTGATGTAAGATTTTGTGTCACTTTATCACGCGAGCAGCACACTCAAGCGCTTCACACCGAGAGAACGGACCTAGGCTTGAGCCGCTACCGAGGGGGGCCTAATCTGGTGTGCGGGAGCGAAATCTACTCCCAGACCGCGGCGGCGTGATCTGTGGTTACGCGGGCATCGGCGTGAACACGCTCTGTTTGGAGAGCCAGTCTGGTACTTATCGTACGCTGCCGTTATTTCATCGGGAGGAACGCTAGAAATATGCCGCGTACGCTTTTTGTAGCGCCCAGCGTAGGGTACGGTTTCGTATTTTGCGGCGGATATACACTAACGGACTGGGAGAATTCGCGGCTTTTTCAAAATAACTAATCGTGAGTGATTTTACGTAGATAAGAATAAGATAAGAAAAATATTTTACTGACGAATTTTCTTTGTACTTCCCTAGTGGTAAGTTCTTTAATTATCCCGTATTAATTTCGACACTGTAATGAGAATAAGCCACTTGTAAAACATCTCGACTCCATATAACAGAGATTAAAATATCCCCATTTGATACCTGATATTATCAATGGTGAGTTATGCTATCATGTAATACTGACTAACATAAATGCACTTGGGTGTTTGCTTGTAAGTTTGTTGCACAGCTTCGTCGCCTTAACTATACAACCGATTATTCTGAGTTTGTTTGCAAAATATATATAGATAAATATTCTTCTTAGGTTCCTACTTCAAATCTACATTAATGTAAGGGACCGTTGTTCTTATAACCAGTTATCTATTATTCCGCTGATAGATAGCTTTGCTGTTTTGCATCGTATTGAAATTTGTATGAATGAATGAATGTAATAACTATTCGTTGTTCGTATCGTAACGTTGATAAGAGTAGCGTGTAATGTTCTTCCTTTCATTCCTATGTGATGTTTTATAATGTTTGCGTGTTCTCACGCTGCGACGATACAGGCTGGCCATTTCTGTTTCCAATAGTAATAACAACGCAACGGATAATCAACAAGAAAATAATAAGTTACTCCATAAACTGTTATTCACAGCGTAAGTACAGTGCTCTAAGTTGTCAGTTGTAACACTAATTACCACTTCTAGGTCTAAATTCTTAATAACTATATTTTTACAATTCTTAATCTAATAATGATACGAAGGAATAAATTTGTCTCTCTTTCTCACAACGCTTTTCATACGTTAAAATTTGTGACTTCAGTATGGGAGACAATTTTATATGTGACGTTATTAAAAATCTGTAGTCGTTGAAGCAATGAGAACTACGTTTTTTCACTTTTTTAACCGACTTCAAAAAAGAGAGGAGGTTTTTAATTCGACTGTATTTTTTTTAACCGACTTCAGAAAAAGGAGGACTTGGGACCGACTTCCAATACATCTCTAGGTAGCACAAATATTCATGTTTTATTGAATTTGGTTAATTTAAGAAGCTATTTATTTTCCTCTTTTTTGTGCCTTATGGGTTTTTGGTTCATATTAAAGTCGGTTATTTTTTTTTTTTTGACGTAATAATATGTAAATTATTGTTAATAAATATTTATTTCAAAAGTTTTACAATATCATACGGTTTCACATCAAATATTATTTTACTCCAGTGAAATTCCAGTAATTTCACTGTTTCATTCATTTACTATTCATATTTTCATCATATGCAATCGTTTGTTTACCGTCAACATCTGTTCCACCCGCCGCTGGTAACACGGATTCGTTGTAGTTCTCTTATTAGACTCATTTTGGACAAAAGGTGGCAGCGATTGAAACACGGGAGATACTGTTCACTCATTTATAATTAGGGTATGGTTTTTGATACCTGTATTTTTAATTATTTGATCTACATGTTTTATACCATAAACGTTATATTCCTTAAATAATATCTTGTACATCTTAGTACCTACTTTTTCCTTAATAATACAATTTATTTGATGAACCTGTATATTATCTTTTATAATATTTTTTTGCATTTTTTTAAAATAAAACCGTTCTACTTTAGTGTGTAAGCGTGTGTGCGTGCACGTGTGTGGAGATGATATGTGTAATGATGTCGCAGTGATGTAAGATTTGTGTCTCTATATTGTACGAGTAGCGTAATCAAGGGCGCCACGGCGAAGAAACAGACCTAGGCTTGAACCGCTACCGAGAGGGGCCTCGTCTAGTGTGCGGGAATGAAGTTTCCCCAGACCACGGCGGCGTGATCTATGGTTATGCAAGCGTTTGGAGAGACAAGCTGGTACTAGTCATTTGCTGCCGTTATTTTATCAGGAGAATCGGTGAAAATAGATCGCGATCGTCTATACTAATATTATAAAGAGGTAAAGTTTGTGACGTTATGATGTTGTGGCGTTGTAGGGGGTAATCTTTGGAACTACTGGTCCGATTTGAATAATTCTTTCAATGTTATATAGCTTATTGGTTATAGGTATATATCATCACGCTAAGATCAATAGAAGCGGAACACAGATGTTAAATGTTTATTTAATTTGTAATGTAAATGTTTCAAAATCGGGATGTTTTTTCCTTTTGAGAACTACTGCTTGTTAGTGTTGGTGTTAGTGTATCTATTCCACGCGAACGAAGTCGCGGGCAGAAGCTAGTCTTTTATAAATGCGGAATGTCCGGTACGGTTTCGGAATTCGTGGCGGATCCCACTAACGGACTGGGATGATTTGCGGCTTTTTCAAAGTTTCTAGTGGTGAGTGATTTTATGTACATCCAAATAGAAGGAGTCTCTAGGTCCCTAATAGAGATTCTTATTCCGAATGTACCGCGGCGCACAGGAGGCTTTATATTGGTTTTGAATAGCTTGTAATTTTTTAAAATTATATTGCGACATGTGTGCAAAAAACGGGTGAACTATATCTTAAAATAGGACGAATATAAGTTTTATATAACATGAGCTTAAGTCTGAGGGACATGTTACTCTTGTTATAAACTATCGAGTGTAACCGAACAATGACCATAGCGACCCTATTTCTAATTCTTTCTGTAGAGGAGTGTATCGTCAGCATAACAACCTACCTCTACTTCCGGAAGCCGAGGTAGGTCACTGATGAACATATTGAAGAGTGTGGGTACAAGAAAGGATCCTTGAGGCACACCTGAGCGTATCGGAAGAGTTAAGAAAAACTCACCTTCCACTCTATAGCGGAAGGACCTATCAGTGAGGTACTCACGTATTATATGAACTAACTTGTAGGAAATACAAAACTTAATTAATTTATGGATGAGCCTTGAATAAACCTGAATGAGTGAGTCAAACCATATCGAAAATCTTCGTGACATCGAAAAAGACTGCTATTGAGCGTTTCGGATTAGGGTTTACCGGATACCGGATTTTATTTGATCGTTATTTCGTTTTCTGACGTTACCACTGGGTGTTAACGTCGGTAAATACTCAGGCAACCATCGTGACCAAAACATGTTCGCGGGCGCTTGCGCTGCCCTCCATGACTTCCTATCGGCCGGTGGACACTCTCCGACGTGAGGTACCCAGGTGGCTGAATAAAAAATAAAAGTGAGATAAAAGAGTAAGATGTCGAACGTTCAGTGAGCGCGGTGCATTTAATACGAAAGTACCCAAACTTTGTTGAGCAAATATTTGATACGTTTTTTTTTGTAATAGCACCGATTATATTTAGTAATTATGATATAGGATTTATGAATCATGTTACATTTTACTACTGCAAGCAATCACAAGTACTAAGAGTTTTTTTCAGGTAATTGTGTTAGGTTCTACAAAGAGTTCCTAAGCACATTATCGAATTGTCATAGTAATTTCAAGTACCATATTATTTTGATGTCATAAGGCTATTTTTTTCGATCTGACTACGCTACTGACCTAGCAAGGTCTTAACAGCTTCACCGGACTACGTCAGAAGGCTATTATAGAGTGAATTGAGTGAGTGAATTCTTTATGTGAACGAGAGTCATGTCTGGAAATAACACCACTCTCTGTATATGCGCTAAAAAGGATTTCTATCATCTTTGTCTCATTTGAATTTTTAATTGAATTATGGTATGTATTATTTAAATTTAGTAATTTGTATATATATATCTAATACCTTTAAACGAACAATTCTTGTATATTTTTATGTTTGTACATATTTAGGATCTCGGAGACGGCGTCATCTATTACCGTGAATCTTAGTATGTAGGTAGTTTCGGGGACGATAAATCGATCTAGCTAGATTTTGTTCATGGAAAACTATAACTGACTTTTCAGGCAATGAAAAAATATACCTAGAATACAAAGGTAAATTTCGCTGGCGCCGTCAAAACGAAAATAGCTCAGATGGAAATCGGTTACTTCGAAAATCCTTGTAACCCCAGTTCGTATTCGAATGAGCAGAAAACATATATTTTTTGTTTTTTCTTTTTTGTTGTAGAAAAATGTTAATTTTATAAGGATAACCTAATAGTTTATTTTAATTTTAAAATGTTTTTTAAAGAACCGAGCTAGGCTCGGTCGCCCAGGTACTGTATATATATATGTATTATATATCTAATACCTTTAAACGAGCAATTCTTGTATATTTTTATATTTGTATATATTCAGGATCTCGGAAACGGAATCATCTATTTCCGTGAAACTTACTATGTAGGTAGTTTCGGGGACGATAAATCGATTTAGCTAGATTTTATTCATAGAAAACTTTTTAACTGAGATTTCAGGCAATGAAAAAGTATAGGTAGAATATGTAGGTAAATTTCGCCGCCACTGTCAAAACAAAAATAGCTCAGGTAAAAATTGGTTGCTCCGAAAATCCGTGTTACCCCAGTTCGAATCCGAGTCTATATATATTTTTTTTGTAAAACATCATAATTTTGTAAGGCATACCTAACAATTTATTTTAATCAAATAAATAATTGAGATATTCTTTTATACATTTGTTTTATGTGAAAAAATGCTCATTTTGTGAGGTAAACGTGACAGTTTATTTTAATTTAAAAATGTTTATAAAGAACCGAGCTAGGCTCGGTCGCCCAGGTATTGTATATCTTAATACAAAACATGTAAGGTACACAGGCCGCCATACTTCGCGTCCCTAGACTGAAGTCGCGCAATCACAATACGAACGGTCGCGCTTTACTAGGATGTCATGACGCGAAATCATAACTTTATCTCCTACTAAAAATACCGTTCAACGCGCTTAAAGAAGTTTTCACTCCAAAAATATATAAAACATGAGTATGTTAGATCGAGTTTCTTTCCAGTTCATCACAATGATTTGATTGTTTTCAGAACCTTTGGTAGTATTTTGACTTTCATAAGCGCCTTCTTAAAGCCTAAATAAAATAAAATATTTTTGTTTTTAAATAATAGGTCTTTACCTATGAAATTGCCGTACTGCAGTACTGGCCAGTTCAAACCAAAATAATTTTTGTTTGGCTAAAAATTCTGATTTTAAATTCATTTTATTTTAAAAACATGGAATTCTTTTTCCGAAACTAGTCATTTGTTTATTGATGAGTGTTACATTTTCATCGCATTTTATCTTTTTTATCATCATGGATACGTTAAAAATTCGAGTAAAATTATGGAATATGAGTACCGTCGTGGCAGCAGCGCGGCACAAGCGGCGCGCAACATCAACGACGTTTACGGAGCTAACACTACAAACCAACGCACCACCTGTTATTGGTTTGCTCGCTTCCGTTCTGTGAATTTCGACCTGAAAAAGGAACCTCGCGGTCGTCCGAAGAGTTTAGTTGACAATGACGAATTAAAGGCGATTGTGGAAGCTGATTATAGACAATTCACGGCTGAATCAGCAGCAGTTTTCGACGTTAGCGTCAAAACAATATCGGCCCATTTACGTCTAATTGGCAAGATGAAAAAGCTTGACAAATGGGTGCCCCACGAACTCAATGATCGCAAGCGTGAAGTACGTAAAGTACAAGTAAAGAGTGAAGTACTGCTCAACAGACACACAAATGAAGGAATTTTGAACCGCATTGTTACCTGCGATGAAAAATGGATTCTATTTGATAACCGCAAGCGCTCAGTAAGTTAGTTGGATCCTGGTTCAGCACCTAAACAATGCCCTAAACGAAAACTTACCCCTAGAAAAATTATGGTCATTGTTTGGTGGTCGAGCGCCGGTGTGATCATCGCAGCTTCTTAAAAAGATTGAAATGCGATGAAAATGTAACACTAATGACTACTTTTGAAAAAAGAATTCCATGTTTTTAAAATAAAATTAATTTGGAATTAGAATTCTTAGCAAAACAAAAACTAATTTAATTTGAAATAGCCAGTACTACAGAACGGCAATTTCATAGGTAAAGACCTATTATTTCAAAAGCAATGTACATTTACATGTATATATACATATATATATATTTATTTATTTATTATATATATTTATTTATATATATATTTATTTATTAGGTTCACAAACTATACGACACACAAACAATTAATTACCTTACAATTAACTAACATCAATAAATATAAACCTCAGTGTGGGTCTTAAAATAGTGAACACAGCTTGCTTATTAACAAATTAACATGCTTAGAAATTAAGTTATAATATAGTTTTTAGTCTTAATTGAAATGCACGCAAAGGACAAGTAAATATGTCAATGAGTTGATTAATGCTATTGTATTTCGATAACATACGATAAAGAGCAGAATATTGGCCAACATTAGTCCTGCAGTGAGGTGTCATAAAAGTTTTTCTGTTTATTATACGACTCCCAGGACATGGCACTACAAGCTTAACCTCCTGAAGTAATTCATCGCAGTCGACCAAACCATGAATTAACTTATATAGAAACATAATATCTGCTGTTTTACGTCTACCACATAGGGTTTTCATTTTATAATTTAAAAGCCTAGTTTCATATGATGTTAAAGATTTACATTTTCTATCACAATATGCTAAATGATAAACAAAGCGCTTTTGTACTCGCTATATATATACAAATGCATTTTTTAATTTACACGAGTTGTTGTCCGCACCTTTTTGAAAGGTTCCTGTTGTTTCTAGTTTATCGATAAAGAAAAAGAATTTGTTTACAAAAAATTAAGCCGTCAAGGGACGCCTGGCAGATGTGAAACGTCAATGTTATGTACGAATACGCTGCCACTAAGCGTCGGAACATTATTTGCTATATCTAAATTATTTTACTGACGTTAAGATTTAATATTTCGCCCGTACTATCAACTTCATTAGAGACCATTCATAAATAACTTCACACGTTAAGGGAGTCGGAGGGTCCTAAACGTCATCTTTCCATATCTGCATGTTAAAACGCAAACTGTGCACTATCAACGAAATACTCAAAAACATTTACTACCTTATCTGTATAATCATAAGGTAGTTCACACGTAGGACATGTAGCAACTGGAAATGAAGCGCCCCCTTTTGACTTATCAATAAATTATACTAATATGAACAGAGTCCTAATATATCGATTACAACTACTGGTCCTGGCCGAGGTCTTGCCTTAATAATAAAAAAGTCCTAAAAGTCAACCACAGCGCCACCTAAGGGGTACAATTATGTATCTAATCCGTTCTCAGATTCACTGGAATACGCACTCAAAATCGGTCCAACCGTTTAGGAGGAGTTCAGTGAGATACACACGTACAGAAGAATTTTTTTTTATGTCAAAGGAGGCAAACGAACTGGTGGGTCACGTGATGTTAAGTGATCACCACCGTCCATAGACACTAGCGACATCAGGGACGTCGCAAGTGCGTTGCCAGTCTGTATATGGGAGAAGGGGGAGGGGAAGGAAAGGGAAAGAGGAAGGGATGTGGGCCTCCGGCTCTCTCACTGACCGAACGAAACACAACAATGCAAGCACTGTTATTTCACGTCGGTTATCTGTGAGAGGGGTGGTACTACCCCGGAGGAGCAGACCCATTCATGCTGAAACCAAAAATAGCTTCAGCGGGGCTCTACCACCTACAAAAGATAGATTACAATATAGATTATCGTATGTACAAACCAAGACGTAAAATATGATACATTGGATGAACATTTTGACACTAATTCGATCATTATTTCACCATGATTTGAAGCATTCAGAAGACCAATCTACGGTTTATTAATTTTAAAAAAATGCACAAATAACAAAATTAATTATGGCAGGATTGGTTTCTACGAATTTTATAAATTTAAATTAAAACTTTACTCTAAATTAAAATTATACTATTGGTAAATTGTAAGTAATTTCATTTTATGTGTTTGATTAAGAGAATCTTAAGTCTGTTCAATTATCGTAATTTTCTTTTTTTTCGTCAATTATAGCAACGTATTATCTTTTAATACCATTGCTAATGACAATAATTATCAAATTTATGATAGTCTTATCCAAGCGACGTTAATAAATCGGCCGATTTATAAGGAACGTTTTGAGCTCAATCCTCATGAAGGTGAAATTGAGTTTTTTTGTTTGGTACGATAGCACGCCTGGACCACTCAACAGATCATCATCCAATGCCATATACACGTTGTCAGAAGTTAAGAAAATGACGTATGGTTATTGACCTTTCTCGTCAATAAAGACTTTTGTATCCAAAGGATAGGTTGAATCTATGTCAACACAAGCGAAGCCGCGGGCAAAATCTAGTCTGATATAAATTTCAATCCAAGTTATAATTTATTATTCAAATACAATTTTAAGCCTTGTGAACTAGGAGCTTCTAATTATCATAATGGTAAAGCTGTTTCTAAGGGCGCCTTTTTTTTTTTTTTTTTTTACGTGGGGAAATCCCTTATGGATACCCACCCTCCCGGGGGAGAGAGTGGGATATGTCCGACTCGCACGGACTAAAACCCCACGGTGTACCGACAGACCGTGATGTTGGGGCGGCAAGGGATCGTTCTATGCTATTCCCCTTGAATAGCCGCCCCAACGGTCCACCCGGCGGAAGGTTGCCGCCGGGCTCCTACCTATAGAGAGGCAGCTGGGCACACGCCAGCTGCCCCTCCTCGTCCGCCGGATCTGTGCAATGTGGGGATGAGCCCCCCGACTGCATCCCCTCAGATCCGGCTACGGTGGCAGGAGGAGTTGGGCAAAGCGCCGCCTCCTCCTGCCAGTCCTCCTATGGTGAAGACGGTTACTGAGGGGGTCCGCCTCACGGGCCCTCTCCGCTGCCTCCTTTTGCGAGATGACTTCCTCGCAAAAGGAGGCCACTGCTCGCCACGCCTGTTCGCTACCGAGCATGGACGAGACCACGCTCGGCAGCGATAAATCCTCTCCTACCACCGCCACCAGAGTGCGGCGCTCCACCTCCCACGTAGCACACTCAGAGAGAGTGTGCTGTGCGGTATCTTCCTCAGCGCCGCACTCATGGCAGGCGGCGGTCAGCTCCCTGCGAGCGATCCGGTGCAGGTACCACCCGAAACAACCATGTCCGGTTAGCACCTGCACCAGCCTGAACGACAGGGAGCCCCATCTCCTCCCAATCCACTCCCGCAGGACCGGGCGGACGGCGTCGACGGTGTGCCTCCCGAAGCGCGCGTCCGCCAGGTCCTGCATCCACCTTCCTACAGCCTCTTCTCGCATCTCCCGCCTTTTAGCTTCTATCTCCCTGGGAGCCGGAGGCTCCCTACTACGCCTCCTCGCCGCCGTGAATTCGTACACGGTGGCGAGCACCCCAGCTTCCAGCTCCCAGGGAAGGGAGCCGGCAAGCGCAAAGGCCGCCGCCGATGATACCGTCCGGTATGCCCGGATTGCCCTCAGTGCCACCGTACGCTGCGTACTACGCAGCGCGCGCACGTTGGTGGCACCGAGAGCATCAGCCCAGACCGGTGCCCCGTAGGCGGCCATCGCCCACACGACTCCCATGAAGAGTCGACGGCACCCGGCACCTGGCCCCCCAATATTTTGATAACTATAGGTGTGTCCAGATAGTTGCACTAACGAACAATTCCAGAAATGTAACGTTCTTATTATATTACACCACTTGGTCATTTCAATTATACGAGATTGCGATTAAGCCAACAAAATTAAAAAAAATGGGTTACCTAATGCTTCTTGGACACGCAATGCAAACAATAATCTAAAATTTGCCAAAACAAAGAATAAATTAATTTATAAATAAAAAAAAAAAAATGGATGTAATATTTTGTATCAACAAAATGAAAAACAAATATTATATAATATTAAATAAATCGTAAATTATAACTAATTAACCACATATTTTATTTAATATAAATAAAATACAAAATTTAACATACTAATAACAGTGAATGTAATAAAAAACAAAATTGCAAAAAATGCAGAGATTATTGGTTTTAATAAAAGTTAATTACGTTACAGGCATCAATGTCTGATTTAAATTACATGTGTTGAGTTATGAAGCTATGGAAGCTAGTGACCCTGGCGAACGCTGACGGGAATCCGAGCTGACAGCCGATATTAGCGACGAAAGAGCTGATACCAATCTGGATATTAAAAAAAACAAGTGTTAGTCCGATATATATGATGCTTATTACAATAACACAATCAAGTAACTACATTATATATATACCTTACCACCCACTTTTAACCATGGGAGGGACTCCTATCCTCAAGAATAGAAATATTTTTCATGCCAAATTTAAGAAACTGACTACAGTTGCCCTTCGCAAATAAATGCTCAGTTTGGCCAAGACTATTTTTACATTGTTTACCAACAAATGTGTCCATATCTGTTACTTTCAATACTATTGTACAGGTGTAACTTCTGTGTAAAGGTACGGTATCGTATAAATTATTAATAAATCAAAATTTAAATTGCTTATCACTGCAAATCATTTTTCCGCAAAATAGTGGTAGCCAAGGTACAGAACCAAATCATTATTTCGCATAGGTATAGACAGGTTTAGTTATATAAAATTAAAGTTAGTTACCAATACGCGTTGTCCACCGCGATTGATGAAGAGAGGACCGCCGGAGTCACCGCGGCAAATGCCAACACCTCCAGCGCCGTTAGTGCAGATATTGCTGTCGCGAACAAAGTTGGCTCCAAATGTGGCCATACATTGCGCTACAGTGATCACCTGTAGATTTACTTCGCTGACCATTTGGTTTACGGTTATGCCCGTTTGAGCTAAAATAAGATATTCATTTATGTATAACATCAATAATTTTTATTAAACTAAATCTTTTAATGGAAGTTGGGCAACAGAAGAGTTAATTCTAAGGCCCAACATCTGAAAGCATAAAATATCGTGAAATTTATCTAATGGAATCAATATGCCACTGTCTATTGCTGGATAAGATTTGTATTTTGGTTTCCACCATCAGTAATATATCAATTATGTGGCAAAACGGGTAAAGTATCAGGTAAACTTGTAGCCGTATATGAATGTATATAATAATATTACAATGAATGTGAAACTGCTATGCTAAATGGTATTGTTATGTAACTGACTGTCGTTTTTCTGATCTTAATATGTGTTTCAATTTTAATCGCATAACCCTTATTTGATACCAAGAAGGTTTCTCAAAACATAATTTATTTTTTACTATTAACAACTACAACAACAACTCTAACAACTCCTTATTTCGGATATAGTCATAATCGCTAGTGATACCGCAGAAGTTTTGTTTCAAAGGCCTAGCTAGCGTTCATTGACATAAATTATCGTGAAATTAAACTAATGGAACCAATATACTACTGTCCATTGCTTGAAAAGGATTCTTTTTTTTGGGATCCACTACCAGTAATATATCAATTAGGAGGCAAAACGGGTAAAATGTCAAGAAATGTCAGGTCCACTTGTAGCCGTATAAGAATGTAGATAATAGTATGTACAATTAATGTAAAACGGTCATGTTAAATAGTATTTTTATGTAACTGACTGTCGATTTTTAGTGCCACATGTGTGTTTCAGTTTTAGTTACATATTTTAGTTACATAAACACCTATTCGACATCAAGAAGATTTCTCAAAACATTTTTTTTTTTGTACAATTAACAACCAGATAACTCCTTATTTCGGGTATACTCACAATCGCTGGTGAGACCATAGCCAGCAGCTGTCGACCATTGCCCCACAAACATATCATTTAATTCCCATTGATTAGGTAACGCAATAGGTTGAATGCTCGCTGTAAACGAATTAACATTAACAAATTATATAAAGCCATAATCGAAATTTACACAGAATTCTGTTTAATTCAATTACTTACCGCTGAAAGATACGCTCGTAGGCAGATAGATCATAGCAACGTCATTAGCCAAGAAGGAAGGAGTCCATTGTGGATGAAGGAACACTTGGTTGGTAACGATACGGGTTCCGCCACTGAAGAGGAACGGAGTTCCGAGAACTACAGTAAACTGGAAGGCTTGGTTGAAACCATCGAACCAGCAGTGTGCAGCTGTGGTTAGTCGATTTGCGCTGAGCAAGGATGCGCCACAGGCCGATGTCCCGGCAATATTCACGAAGTTGATTAGTAAACCGGCCTATGAATAAAATGTATGATTAAATAATTATATTATTTACAGAGTTATAATTCTTGTAAATCATACATTCTAATTTTATTTTACAGGGCAAAAAAGATAATGCAAAAATTATATCTATGTGTAGCTTAAAATAGTACTTGTACATAGAACAAACACTATACTTACAAATTATTGCGAAAACAGAAGTTTCAAAATAATAAAATTACAACTGAATTAGTACTGAATGGCAAAGTATTAATGACTTATTTCTCGATTTTTTATAAGAATTTACTTATTAACCTGTTATTTAAACAATGTTATTAAGAGAAATTATGTATGTTACTAAAAATATACTAAAAGCTCGTGTTAAAAGGAACATTCTTATTTACAATAGTGCTATATGATTTACTTACCAAGTATGGATGAGCATTAGTAGCGGAAATACTTCCTCCAACAATCTTATTATCTTGAAAACCGTTTAAATTCCTCCCGAGGAGTATGGCATCTTCTTGAGCCTTGATCCGTTCAGCCAATGGGATACCAACTGCCTGATGATAGTTAGTTTGAACCTCCACGTAGGCTGTGGCAGAAGCCACGAACAGGAAAGCAGTCAATAGAGTAGCTCGCATTTTGGCTGAATGATAAGGTTTACCATCGAGAACTTATTAAATACCTTCTCTTATCAACAATTAATTACGAAAATATATGATATATTATATCACCAAAAGTCATTACTCTGCTGTTGTGGACATGAATATCAAATTCATCAAATTGTATTATGACATTAAAATTTACTTGCATTTTCCTGCGGATTATTGGATTAAAACAATCCATCTCATGCGATATGGATTTAATGTTAAATTGGGTTTTTCTGTAGACAACGAATTCATTTAATCGCTAGCAATATGACGATGTAGCTTCATTTGGGTTTTTTGATGGATTATAAACTATTATTTCAAATAAATAACAAAACATCGCTAATCCCATATGTACAAGATAATGTGTGAAATAATTAGCAATTAATATATATATAATAGCTGTTTATGTGTTTAAGTATTTACACACTGTGGCCTGATTAACCGAAATAAGAAAAATAATTGACTGACGAATTTTCTTTGTACTTCTCTAGTCATAAGTTTTCTAAAGAATTATCCCAAACTAAGTTCGACACTGTAGTAAAAATATGCTACTTTAATGGCATCTCGACTCTCTACAACAGAAATAAGAAAAATGAGCCGTCACGGGACGCCTGGCAGATGTGAAACATCAAATTGTTTTGTTTAAGTTATATGCGTAAAATTACAGATTACGACATGAATATATAACATAACTGTAGGATATAATGAAAAATAAAGTTAAAAAAAATTACAAATTAGTTGCATAATATAATGACTGTTTATTAATTTATTACATGTTTTATTTTTATTAAATACAAAATACAAAAAATCAACTAGGCGCTGGCGCGCTTTGTTTGGCGACATTTAGTAAAGAACACTAGTAGAACAAGTGGCCTACAAGGTAGGGTTGCAAATGTTTTTGAGTATTTCGTTAATAGTGCAATGTTCATGTTTTGCGTCGCCACGCCAACAATCAGGCTTACCCTCTGCGTATTGATGTTTCATATCAAAACATCCCAATTTGGATGTATAACGATAGTGAGTTATGCTTTTCTATAATCCTAGCTAATATTACAAAAGCAAATGTTACTTTGTGTGTTTGTTACAACTTTTACGCCTTAACTACCCAACCGATGATTATGATTTATGGCAAAAACGTTGGCAAACCTACAAAAGGGGACATAGAGTTCCTTTGATCCAGGAAAACATACCGTTCCTAAGTTCCTAGTTCAAATCTACATTAAAGCATGCGACGGTTGTTCTTATAACATATTATCAATTATTCTGCTGTTGAATAACTTGCTGTTTTGCCTGGTATTGCAATTTGTAAGGATAATGCGATAATTTAATGAATATTAGTTGTTCGTATCTTAACTTTGAAATGTGTAATGTTGTCTCTTTTATACATATTGATTATTACAATATGCTTGCTTGTTCTCACGCTGCGACGTCGCAGGCTGTCCATTATTATTTCTAATAAGGGACAACGGATATTCATCAGCAAATAGTGATTTTTTTCAATAATTTATTATTCACAGTATAAGCATAATGCTCTATATTATTACTTGTAACTAATTGCCACTTCTAATCCTTCCTCAGTAACTATATTTCTAACAATTCACGAACTGATAATAATATGAAGGTATGCCTGCCTATCTTTCTTATAACGCTTTCCATGCAATTTTTTATTTAACACATTACATACTTTACAAAACAAACAGATAATTGTGTGAATATCTAATTAATTCATTGTTTAATGTTTCCAATTTTGTTTATATTTATTAATATTTTGGATAACTCCTTGGCGGGGAAAAAATTCAATACCCGACAGGCAGTACAAAATGCCTTTGAAGAATTTGTTGCCTCCCGTCCATCTGATTGCTTTAAGAAGGGCATCAATAAACTGCCACTGCGTTGGCAAAAATGCAATTGATTGCATGGGTGATTACTTCGATTAATGCAAATAAAAATTACATTAAAAAATTTGTTTAGTTTTCATACAAAACGGCAATTTCACAGGTAAAGAGTAAGTAATGAGAATTGTAAGCGTTAAAATGTATGACTCTAATATAGGAGAGAATTTTATACATGATGTCATTAAAAACATGTATTCATTGTAATAAAAAAACTACATTTTCCCCTTTTTTTTAGGTAATTTTAAATTATTGTTAAAAAATATTTATTTCAAAAGTTTTACAACATCATACAATTTCACATCAAACATTTGTTTTACTCCAGTTGGATTCCAGTAATCTCACTTATCCAGTTCAAATGGCGCTGAACTCTTGTGAATACTGATGGGTTCTCATCATTGCAACCGCCGATACTAACGAAGGATGCAACACCGATCTGTCCAAATAAATTAAAAATTACCACCTTATATATAAACAGGTATTAATGAAGGGATTAAAGATTATAGTTTCACGTTGATGAACAAATAACACTGTGGATAATATATTGAACTTGTGGCGTTCCGCCTTTAATTTTGCATTATTTATTTGCAACATGTCATAGAATATAAAACCGGCAACATTGCTGTCCATAAAGCATCCAGAAAGCGTGTAACCAAAGGCTTAAATTGTAAACCCACGCGCTACTCAAACAACTGACACTCTCATCCAGGGACGCGTAGGAACGCTAGAGTAAGAAGCTATATTTATTGAACCAATCTTTGTATCTCAGTGTGTTATAATACGCATTTCTTGAACACTTGTATTAAAATCTGCATTAAAAGAGCAGTCCATATCGCACATTCAGTATTTTATTTCACTCCACTGGTAACAACAGCATGAACCCTCGACGCTATAAAACGCCAAAAAGTCACTTATTACTTGACTGAAATTTACTGAAATCCACATCTATTTACGAATAACATTTTATAAAAAAGGGTTTGTCGTAATGACATACGATAGAAGTGAAACTTTCTTATTACAGGGAAAAAAAATGGAAAAATACAACAAAAATCCAATGTCGCGCTGTGTTTCCAGGCGGTCAGATCCAAGAACTTACCGCGCCCGAAATAGCTTAACTCTGATAAATTTGACAACAACGGTGTTTTCAACATTCAACCGACACAGTATTTACCGTTCACGTCGTACAAAAAAGCTGCAGATCAAAATTTGAAGGCACTCGTATAAGAAATGTCACTCCAAAATTGATTAATTAACATGTTGCATTTCGTTGCTTACCAACATAGCGCAATTTGATTTATTTTACAGGAGAGTGAAGATATTTTTATTATTGCATTACCTTCCATTTATACTATCTTCATGCCGTAATCTATACTAATATTATAAAGAGGTAAAGTTTGTGAGTTTGTGACGTTGTGATGTTATGACGTTGTAGGGGGTAATCTCAGGAACTACTGGTCCGATTTGAATAATTATTTCAGTGTTATATAGCTCATTCATAGAGAATGGTTATAAGGTATATATCATCACGCTAAGACCGATAGGAGCGGAGCACAGGTGAAAAATGTTTCAAAATCGGGATGTTTTTTCCTATTGAGAACGCGAACGAAGTCGCGGGCAGAGGCTAGTTAGTAATAAAAAGACTAGTTTCTTGGTTGAAAAGTTCATAACGTAATATGTAGCTTGACGCGTCATGTATATAATTATCGCATGAAATTAAAAAGCAAAAACCGCTAATTTTCGTCTCCAGTGACGTTGTTTCCTAAACGACGATTTACCATATAAGTGAGAACTAGTTAGGATGTTGTGTAAACGTTAAAGTTTAGTTCTTTTCCATCGCCATTATGAATCTTTTGCTGTTTTAATTATCTTCCATAAGTAAACTATCTTAATTGAAAATTAAAAAAATAATATTTAAACTGGTGTTGCTATCAGTACCTGTCACATATATAAAGAATGATTGATTGATCGCTATCGATCGTCTGTTGCATTACAGGGTTGTATGTACCTACACAAAATACCTAAATGTATTAAATAATGTTTGTGCTAGAAAGTTTGCCTGGAAACTATTTTATAAGGTACTTTCAATTTGACCTTAAATTACAGCATATTAATTCTACTAACCTTACTAATAAATGCGAAATTAAGTTTGTTTGTCATCCAGACAAAATAAATTTACTTTATGTTATTCCAAGTAAAGTCGGGAGAAAAAGCTAGTAATCTATATCTCTTAGTGCATAGACCCCGAACATTTTGTCTCGTAGTTCACTTACCCTGTTGTTCGGTTATGTGTATACCCTACTTTCTTGACATAGACTTTTTGCCATTTTTTTTTTCAACAGACTGACTACGCTGTTGACCTAGCAATGTCTTAACAGCTTCATCGGATTACGATTTTTGCCAATTCCTCACCTTTTAAATGTTTTGAATCGGTGATTATATCATTCAAGTACACACTATGTGGAAAGACACAATTAAATCCACAGCATAGTAAAAATAGATCATTATTATTATGGTGCTTATGAACCCCCAATTATCTTTTCACTGACAACGACCCCTTTGGTGGTCGTCATAGACCCTGAGGAGACGAAATAGGTAACATTGCGAATCACAGCGTATGGATGCAGGCAAGTGTTTTTTGATCGAGTTTTTTATGCATCCCGTAATACTGCTTCTATACCGTTTAACTAAACGCTAAGAAAACTGGTTAGTACGTGTAAATATTTGAACCACCGTGACTTAAAGCTACCATAGTTCATTGGAAGTTCTGGTGCTATTTGCGAGTCGAGGGAAGAAAATACTACAATGACCTTCCACTTTTAGAGTAAAAATGGAATTGTATTCTAGTTCATTAGAAGATTTGGTATCAGTTACTGTTGCACGTGCTTTTCAGAAGTCAATAGTAGGCTCAATGATGGAACGCGTTTTTAAAATTCATAGGATTATAAAGTAGTCATTGAATAAAATCGATTGATAAAAGGTCTTCCGGCTCTAATGTGCATCCTTAAAACCATTCACAACAAACAGCCAATAAAAAACCGGATCCGCATACGTTTTCATTACTTACGTTTTGATTTCACACTATATTCATGTGTATCTAAATGTTTCAGTTTGTACAAAAGAAAGGGTATGTATATATTATGTACACGCGTTAGAAGTTACACTTCTTTGGAGTAACAAGATAAAAATCTTTTCAAAAAAATGTTGTCTTTCTCCTTATTCTACGTTTATAGAATACGACATTAACAATAGAAAAAAGGTATTTAATACAAAAAAAAATACAAACAACAAATACAAAGAAACAAAATGTTGACTATAGCTAACTTCAGATAACTAACGCGCCAAAAGGAGTATAACTTCAATAATTTGTAATACAAACCAGAATAGTCTCTTCAGTTGCGTTGTAGAATATCGTCATAGGACCACCATTGTCTCCCTGTAAATTTAGTAATAAATTATTAAAGCAATTACAAGGATATATAACAAATGATTAAAGACATCATTATTCTGTTCTTGATTGTTCGCCACACATTATTATTATAGAAAATGATAATAGTCGGCCGGAACTACCAGATTAGGCCCCCCTCGGCAGCGACTCAAGCCTAGATCCGTTCCCTCGGTGTGAAGCCTTTGAGTGCGCTGCTCGCGCAATACAGTGACACAAAATCTTACTTCGCTGAGACAAAATTACACATATCACCCCCACACACGTGCACGCATACATGCTAACACATTAAAGTGGAAGGGTTTTGTTTCCTTATCGTATATGATATATATATGTATATATATATAAGAGTTGTTGAGGTATGTATGCTTGGTACACATATGTTTCAACAATTCATTTAGTTTAGTTAGCTCAGATGGGTTGGCCGCGGAACTGGCCCGGCAGTCGGATATGGCGTTGGCGGGAGTTGCCACGGTCGCCGTCCCCACGAAGAAGGCGGACATCCGGATCGTCGGTCTCGACGATTCGGTGTCCGGGGACGAAGTACTGGCGGTCGTGGCGGCGAAGACAGAATGTGCAGTGGAGACCATTAAGGTCGGAGAGGTAAAAAGAAATTGGGGGGGCTTGGTGCAGTGCACATTACCTTCCTGATCGGTTGGAGCGCAGTGCACGTCCAGCTGCTGGAGGAGAGTTTGCCATGCGCTGTTATAAGTGCATGGGCTTAGGGCACACCCGCCCCATGTGCCCCTCCTCCTCCAGCAGAGGTGAAGGGTGCTACCGCTGTGGCGCAACGGGTCACAAAGTGGCCGAGTGCAAGGCGGAGGCGGCCCGCTGCGCCATATGCGCAGACGCCGGAAGGCCCTCGGGATATCCCTCCTCAATGAGGGGGACGTCCACACGTGCGTGCGGCAGAACGGGGGGTCTGTGGTAGACGTCTCGTTTGCCACCCCGTCTATCGTACGCCGTGTCCGGGGGTGGAGGGTGCTTGAGGAGGTGGAGACCCTATCAGACCATCGATATATTAGGTTCGAGGTCTCCACCTCACAAGCCCGAAATGGCACCCGCTCCCGGAGGGGTGCGAAGTTCCCCTGCTGGGCAGTGAGCCGTCTCAACCGCGAACTAGCGGAAGAGACGGCCATCGTCCAGGCGTGGGCCATGCCCCTCCCGCTGGACGATGTCGACGCGTCCGCAGCCCACTTCCGTGGGGCCCTCACGAAGGTTTGCGACGCGTCAATACCGCGGAGCATACACCACCCAGACAAACGGGCGGTGTACTGGTGGGTGCCGGAGATAGCCGATCTCTGTGTGGCCTGCTCCGCGGCCCGGCGGCTGTTCGGGCGCAGCCACCGACATCGGCACCGGGACCCTGAAGAGGAAGCCCGGCTGTATGGCAACTACAGGGAGTGCAGGAAGACCCTGCAGGCTGCCATCAGCCGGGCGAAAGAAGCGGCATGGGAGGAGCTGCTACAAACGGTGGAGGGAGATCCTTGGGGCGCCCGTATCGGATCGTAAGCAAGAAATTGCGATCCTGGGCGCTCCCGGTGACGGAGACCCTCCAGCCGGAGGTGGTGGCGAGGGTCGTGGGAGAATTGTTCCCCGACCCTCCGCTGATATCTGCTCCTCCCATGCCCCCACTTCGGGTGGAAGTTGGGGAGGTGTCTAGCAGCCCTCTCCCAATTACGGAAGAGGAGATGGGGAGGGCTGTCGAACGCCTCCTGCGACAAAAAGAGGAATTCCACAGGGGTCGGTCCTGGGGCCGCTCTTGTAGAACATGGGCTACGACTGGGTGCTTCGCGGCGTGCTCCCATATGGAGCGCGTCTTATCTGTTACACGGACGACACCCTAGTCGTAGCCCGGGGGGGCGAATGGAGGGAGGTGGAGCGCCTGGCCACGATGGCCACAACCCTTGTAATCAGGCACATGAGGAGGTTGGGCCTCAGGGTGCCCCTCGAGAAGACCGAGGCCATACTTTTTCATGGACCTCGGCGGGGGCCACCACCTGGGGCCCACATAATGGTGGAGGGCGTCCGGATCAGGGTGGGGGCCCAAATGAAATACTTGGGCCTCACCCTGGACGGGCGCTGGCGTTTCGAGCCCCATTTTGCGGGGCTCGGACCGCGAATTGCTGGGGCGGCGGCGGCACTCGGCCGGTTGCTCCCCAATGTAGGGGGGCCGGGTGCCGGGTGCCGTCGACTCTATATGGGAGTCGTGCGGCCGATGGCAGCCTACGGGGCACCGGTGTGGGCAGACGCCCTCGGTGTCGATAACGTGCGCGCGCTGCGTACCGCACGGTGTCCTCGGCGGCGGCCTTTACGCTTGCCGGCTCTCTTCCTTGGGAGCTGGAGGCAGGGGTTCTCGCCGCCGTGTACGAATTCACGATAGAAGTCAGGAGGCATGAGTTGCGGGAGGGGGCAATTGGGAGGTGGATGCAGGACCTGGCGGACGCGCGCTTTAGGACGTACACCGTTGACGCCGTCCGCCCGGTCCTACGGGAGTGGATTAATAGGGAATGGAGCTCCCTGACGTTCAGACTGGTGCAGGTACTGACCGGACACGGTTGTTTCGGGTGGTACCTGCACCGGATCACTTGCAGGGAGCCGACCGCCGCCTGTCACGAGTGCGGTGCTGAGGAAGATACCACGCAGCACACGCTTTCCGAGTGTGCTGCGTGGGAGGGACAGCGCCGCACTCTAACGGCGGCGGTAGGAAGGAATTTGTCGCTGCCGAGTGTGGTCTCCGCCACGCTCGGCAGCGAACAGGCGTGACGAGCAATGGCCTCCTTTTGCGAGAAGGTCATCTCGCAGAAGGAGGCGGCGGAGAGGACCCGTGTGGCGGACCCACTAAGTGGCCGTCTCCGCCAACAGAGGACCGGCAGAAGGAGGCAGCGCTTTGCCCAACTCCTCCTGCCACTGTAGCCGGACCTGGGATGGGCGAGGGGAGCTCATCTCCTCATTGCACAGGTCCGGCGGACGAGGGGAGGCAACTGGTGTGTACCTAGTCTGCCTCTCTATAGGTAGGAGCCCGGCGGCCACCTTCCGCCAGATGGACCGTTGGGGCGGCTCTACAAGGTTGAGTAGCAAGTACGATCCCTTGCCACCCCAACAATTACGGTCTGACGGTACACCGTGGGGTTTTAGTCCGTGAAAGCCGGACATAACTCACCTTCTCCCCCGGGAGGGTGGTATCCATAAGGGATTTGCCCACGTTAAAAAAAAAGCTCAGATAGGCTGAGAATTGCATATATCAGGCAACAGCCCAAGCCGAGGTGTGCCGTGCACCCTTGAGCCAGTTGTCAAATAAAATCGGCTGAGTGCCTTAAGCGCTCGTCTAAGTAGTCCAGTGAAGCTGTTAAGACCTTACTGGGTCAATAGCATAGTAAGATCGAAAAAAAACAGCCGGACCTATCGTAAAATGTGAATAAGGAAGCATTATATAGCAACAAGTAAGAGAAAAAGAGAGTATTACGAAACGAAGAACAAATATTACTTTAATTATTGTATCAACAACATAAAATACTGTACTATATAAAGAGCAAATCACCCAACAGTAGAATAACTAACAACAGTCGATAATATTTTAAAATAATACATTTCAATTAATAATAATGTTATGAACATCTATAAGAAGAACCGAATGTAATGTTGAATTTATTTTAGAAAAAATGTTAACACACTTGAAGCATATACTACAAGATCTAGTGCAGTGTTTCCCAACCTTTTTTAGGCCATGCCCCTACCTTAACATTTCTAAAATTTGTATGCCCCCCATACATAATTTCTAATCTTTAAAAATGATTTTGTTCGCTTAAGAAATATAAATGATAAGTTTTAGGAAGAAATCACTGTGAACTTCTTATCAAAACATCGTAAGTAAAATTTCAAAACATAATGAAAAACTTACTTGACTTGACTCTTATTAGCCTGTTGATAGTTTGGTTGCGTCAAACGAAATTATACCTGATAATTGTTTACCGCATTTATTTATTTGTCTTTTTTGTTAAATTTGTCACTGATATCTAGCATTACATTTAAATAACCCAAAGCGAAAGGGTTAAAGTCATGTCAAGTCCATTTTTAAATCGCCCCCTTTAACTATCGAATTGCTCCCTTGTGGGGCGTGGGCCCCACGTTAGTAAACACTGATCTACATAAATAAGAAGATACTTTCAGTATCAAATAATATACATTTCAGTTTTGGACGCGATCACGATTTAAAATTAAATTGTAATATCTTTTTCCGAAAGAATAATTCTCTGCTGGACTTGTTATAATTGAAATATTCACTCTTTAAGCATTGTCATGTGAATTAATTTTATAAAGTTATGATATATTTAAAATACAACGTACAACACGCAGAACCACTACTGTAGAAAACCTAAATTATCTATAATATGCATGTTCTAGTTTGTACTTACCTTACAAGTACCAGACGACTCGCTGAAACCGCAAATTGTATTATCTGGCAGCTGATTGAAATACGTAGAGTTGCAAAGAGTGTCGGTCATCACTGTCATCAACTTCTCCCGAAGCGTCGGTGCGACAAATGTGACTCCTAAGAAAATTAATAGTACGTTGTTTTATTAATTTCTCACCCAGTCCGTTAGTGGTATCCGCCGCAAAATATGAAACTGTAGCCATCGCTGCGCTCTACAAAAGACGTCCGCGAAATATTTTTACAGAGCGTTTACCGAAATATTACTCACACTCGATTTTTTTTTCGAACTGAGCATAGTCAGACCAGGCAAGGTCTTTACAGCTTCACTGGACTACATCGCACTGAAATCTTATGAAGATTTTATTTAATGTTTTGTCAGACAAAAAAAAACGCCAAAAATGAAAAATTGTATGTTTGAATATTTATATGTCGCAGCATTACACAGGAGTGATTAAAGAGAATGACAAGATTTCTAATAATTGTTACTAGCAGTCTTGAGGTTGTTCTATCGATCCGTCAGTTGTAAAATACGAACGGGGAGATGTCAAAATGTCATTGTATGATGGAAATGGAAAAATATAACACGTGTTGGCTATCTAATTGTGATGCTATTTCTTGCTATCTGAATATGTACGAGGAGGAAGGCGTCCCTGAATAGATCATTCTTGTAGGCTCTCCGTTATCAGAAGTGGGATGTGATCTACGTTCGGCGCCACAACCTACGCTGAATAATAACGAAGAAAAGTGGGAATTGATATTAGAGCAACAAAATCAGATCTTTTATAGCACTAGCCCAAGCTATAAGAGTATCGATAACAAGTATTAATGTGCATATATATACATTTGATCCCCGAGAACACATCTGTGGACGCACGTTCTTAGTTATCGACGGCAGACATGTGTATGGGCGACCATCTGTTATCTGAGCTCCGTTGATGATAGCTTTGAGTAAGGCGTTAAAAAGACAGGCCTCGGCTTGGTTGTCACAATTGTCCTTCACTGGCATGAGGTGGAAGGATTTTCAAGATGCTTTCACCACTCGTTATGCTATTTCGGAGATTACCGCTTCAACGTTCATCAATCTGTACAACAGCAAGTCTAAGGAAGGTGTATGCCTTGCAACTTACGCTGCTACCCAGCTCTATATTTTGATGTCCCAATAGAAAAGATGAGGATATAGCAGATTGCTATCTCTACTGTAATGATGCACAAGCTCAAATAGAATCCTTTGTTAACCGTGTTGCGTTTACCACCGAGATAGAAACTAGAACTAAGTTGCAGCAGCAGTTAAAGGCATTATCTTACATAAAACGAAAGGCGCCAACCAATAATTATAACTTTGACAAACATGGAACTTCTTCGAATCTTGTAACTACTGACATCACCTGCTATAATTTTCGGAGAGGTGGACACTACCCTTCAAGATATCCTTGAGTCACCAATGTAGAAGTAATAGTGACAGCCGCTAGCACAACTAGCAAGCGGGTGGAGCAGCGCGTCGAAATCATTGCTCCATTGGGCGTTCTAGTATATTCCGTTATACCACACATCCACCTTAACATTTGCATCTCTGCCACATGTAATTTTCTCTCATCCGTCTCTTTCGTAGCCCAGCACTCAGATGCATACAGCATGATCGGTCTTATCATAGTTTTATAAACCTTCCCCTTAAGTTTCAAAGGAATTCGTGGGTCACAAACTACCCCAGACACATTTCGCCATTTCGTCCATCCTACATCTATCCTATTCCTCACGTCCTTATCTATGACACCGTCGTTTTGTATCAATGAACAGAGATACCGAAAATTGGAGAAGGCTGGTGAGGTTAAGGCTATAGGAGAAAAACTAGATGTACCACCGAAATCGCAAAACAAATGTTCAGTTTTTGTTCTACTAATTTTCAAACCAACATACTCCAGTCTTTCTCGCCATTTTTCCAGCCTACTCTGGACCTCTGCAGCATCTTTTCCGATAAGAACGATATCATCAGCTAACAACATACACCAAGGTGTCCCCTCCTGTATGTCTGGCGTTAACGCATCCATAACAAGAAGGAATAAATAAGGGCTTAAAGCTGAACCCTAGTGCACACCTACAGCCACATTGAAATTATCGGTAACTCCAGCCGCTGACCTTATGTATGTTTTGGCTTGACTATACACACAACGTCCACCACAGAACATCACAGGGTACTCAAACATATTTTTCTCTAGATCAACAAATACCATATGTAAATTCTTATGTACTCGTCTGTATTTTTCGCACAGTTGCCCACGTGCGAAAATGGCATCTGTTGTCACACGTCCAGGCATAAACCCAAATTGATTTTGAGTCACTTCAGTCTCATCTCTTATTTGTCTCGCTATCACTCTTTCCCAAACCTTCATACTGTGTGACATAAGCTTTATTCCTCGATAATTGTTACAGTTCAAATTATTATGTCCAACTATTATTAATTATTACATTGCAAATCTGTCCAACTATTATTAATTATTACATTGCAAATCATGTCAACCGTTAATATTAATGACATTGTTTTTAACATTCTCTTTCATGTCGTACCTGATCGCAATGGGGAGTTCCCGTGCTATCGGTCGAGTCGAACGAGTTGTGAGCACACTCAAACGCTGCGATTGGGGCTATTGAAAAAAGTTGTGACAAGACGCTCTCCCGGCAATTGAACTGCATGATTAACAGGTTTTTTTTTTCGAAGTGACTACGCTATTGACCCAGCAAGCAGCATTATACAGGAGTGATTAAAGAGAATGACAAGCTTTCTAATAATTGTTACTGGCAGTCATGGGGTTGTTCTATCGATCCGTCAGTTGTAAAGTACGAACGGGGAGATGTAAAAATGTCATTGTATGATGGAAATGGAAAAATATAACACGTGTTGGCTATCTAATTGTGGTGTTACTTCTTACTATCTGAATATGTACGAGGAGGAAGGCGTCCCTGAACAGATCATTCTTGTAGGCTCTGCGTTATATAAGTCGAAATCTGTACATTAAATATTTTTTGAAAATTTTAATCAAGGTTAGCAACGCCCTTGCGACACCCCTGGTGTAGCTACTGTCTATAGACGGTGGTGTTCACTTAAAATCACGTGACCCACCTGTTCGTTTGCCTCTTATGATACAAAAATATATATATTGATATATTAAAAAACCAGGTATTCTTTCAACGTTGCCGGCTCTTGTACTAAGGTGTCGCAAAAAACTACAAAATTTTTATTTTTCGTTATCCTGGAGTACCCCTTACGTTTTACGGGATAGAAAGTATACTAGATGTAGCCTTGTAATATCAGTTATCACTGTGTTAAGTTTCGTTAAAATTGGTTCAGTACTTTCAGAGTAATACCGGTTTAGATTCTAGACTTTAATCCCATATCCTGGAGAACCCTTTGCGTTTTATGGGACAAAAAGTATAGTTGATGTAATCTCGTAATAATATAATTATCACTATGTCAAGTTTCGTCAAGATTGGTTCAGTACTTTCAGAGTTATGCGAATTCATAGGGACAGACAGACAGACAAAAATTGTAAAAAGATTATTTTTGGCTTCTATATCGATAACATAGTCTATGTTAACTTTTAGGCGGTTAAGTTTTTGGAAAAATTGTAAGAGACCTCTTTTGTAGAGCGTTCAATTCTCTACAAAAATATGTACAGGGATTTTTTTTGTGACTAATGATGGGCAAGCAATAAAAATCAGAAGGTACAAACGAATATTTTTCTATGTTATTCTTATGGAAAATAAAGAAGTGCGATGCGGATGTCCTTAATATTAATATTAAGCGCTCAAATTTTAACTGGGATCTCCTTACATATAAATTGAACTTTTAAGCATGCTGAAAAAAAGAAGAAAAAATTTGTTTTTTTGAATCACCCTAGTCTGTATGTTATCGATATAGAAGCCAAAAATAATCTTTTTACAATTTTTGTCTGTCTGTCTGTCTGTCTGTCCCTATGAACACGCATCACTCTGAAAGTACTGAACCAATCTTGACGAAAGTTGACATAGTGATAACTAATATTACGAGATTACATCTAAGATAATTTTTGTCCTATAAAACGCAAAGGGTTCTCCAGGATAAAGGATTAAAGTCCAGAATCTAAACCCGTATTACTCTGAAAGTACTGAACCAATTTTAACGAAACTTAACACAGTGATAACTGATATTACAAGGCTACATCCAGGATACTGTCCCATAAACCGCAAGAGGTTCTCCAGGATAACGAAAAATAAAAATTTGTAGTTAACGTAACTAGACTTTTTTGCGACACCTTAGTACAAGAGCCGGCAACGTTGGAAGAACAAGAATTTTAGAATACCTGGTTCTTTAATATATCAATATATATTTTTTTGTATCATAGGAGGCAAACGAACACGTGGGTCATGTGATGTTAAGTGACCATCACCGTCTACAGACACTAGCAACACCAGGGGTGTCGCAAGTGCGTTGCCAACCTGTATATGGGGGAGGGGGAGAGTAAGGGAAGGGAAAGGAGGAAAGGGGAAGAGAGGTTGGTCTCCGGCGCTCTCAGTGACCGAAGGAAACACTACAATGCAAGCAATGTTATTTCACGTCAGTTTTCTGTGAGAGAGTAGTATTAGCCCGAACGAGACAACCCATTCATGCTGAAACCAGTTACAGCTTCAGCGTGGCACTACCACCTACACAAATTATCAATATATCAATAGACAGAATTTAGGACACCTGGTAGCTTGTTAACGTTGTATTTTTAATGCGCATTTTGATTTATGAATAAGTTTCAGTAATTTTTAAACGAAACCAAAAAGATGAATTTATCTCAGTCAGACACATTTTTTTATAAACAATCATACGCCCGCTATTTTATAAATAAAAAGAATTAATTTCAAACCAATTATTTTTTTCCATACCAAAGAACAAATTTCATTTTATTAAACATTATTGATATTAAGATTTCACCATATACAGTGAAACAACTTTCTTTTTTTTTCCCGAAATGACTACGTTATTGACCCCGCAAGGTCTTAACAGCTTCACCGGACTACTAAGGCGAGCGCTTAGGGCACTCAGCCGATTTTATTTGACAACTAGCTCAAGGGTGCACGGCACACATCGCCTTGGGCTGTTGCCTGATATGTGCAATTCGCGACCTATCTCAGCTAACCTCAGCTAACTATTCATACGTATATGAGTTGTTGAAACATATATGTGTACCAAGCATACATAGCTCAACAACTCTTATAGATATTTCGTACCGGATAATTTTCTGAACTATTTCAGTTCGATAAGGGAAAAATATAAAAAAACTTTTTAACAAAAAATTAAACCGCCGAAAAAACTGAAAAGCAAAAAATAATAAACCTTTTACTTTATTCATCTTAATAACTAAGTTCTTAAACTAATGTAAGTATACCTAAGTAATTTTAAGTCGGCGCCAATCAAGCAAATTAATTAATTACGTAAAGCGTGATGCGCGGCGGCGGCGCAGCGTGACACACCCCTTGCATGCCGAACGCTTACGAAGTAACCCGTACGGGCACACACGTTACCGCTGGAGATCTCACATTGTGTTTTTAATTTGATTTGGTTATTTTTGTGAATTTAAGTAATCTAATGATCTTTGTTCATTGGTTGTTTGGCGCCGACTCAAAATTTCTTAGGTATACTTACATTAGTTTAAGAACTTAGTTATTAAGATAAATAAAGTAAAAGGTTTATTATTTTTTGCTTTTCAGTTTTTGCGGCGGTTTAATTTTTTGTTAAAAAGTTTTTATTTTATAATTTTTTGTGGCTATGATCTTACTAATTACTAAAAGCTTAATTTATTTGTAATACACAACTCAGAAGCTGAATTATAAATCATGCCCGGTTTTCTTACCCTTGGGGTTGCTTTTTTCATGTTTACATGTATATGGGATCAACTTCTGGGTATACTCTTTCAAATCAAAAGATAATAATTTAATTCGGACTATTCTGTCTAAAGGTATGCGCGGTCATAGACATAATCAGTGCGTGAATAATCAATCATTGTCGATTTTCATACTCTTAGGGTTGAATTTTTTTTCCCAAATTTAAATGGGACCAACTTCGGAGTATACCCTTTCCAATAAAAAAAGAATTATTAAAATCGGACTGTACTGTAAAAAGTTATGCGTGATTATACATAAAAAAAAATATATATATACGCGACGAATTGAGAACCTCCTCCGTTTTTTTCGTCGGTTAATAAAACACTTCCACTTTCATGTGTAAGCGTGTATGTGTGCATATGTGTGAAGGTGATATGTGTAATTTTGTCGCAGTGATGTAAGATTTTGTGTCACTCTATCGCGGGAGCAGCGCATTCAAGGGCTCCACGCCGAGGTAACGGACCTAGGCTTGAGCCGCTGCCGAGGGGAGCCTAATCTGGTGTGCGGGAGCGAAATTTACCACCAGACCACCAGATGAAACAAGATAAACGTAAATGTAAAACTTAGGACAGACGCCATCTTAAATATATGCGTCAATAACATACGTTACTTCAATTATCGCTATCTTTATCTTGCAGCTAAGTTATTCTATACACATATTACTTTTATAGCAATAAATTGGTCTAAATATTGAGAAAATAACTGAATTAGTCTGAAAGTTGAAATTTGTACTGAAAATGTCTTTCAATAATAATCCTATTTTAATAACTTTTCAAGGTTAGTGAAAAAAAAACATCTTAAAATTATTTAAAAATCAATATTTTTGTCTCTAAAGGTACGATATACATAAATAAACGCAACGTTTACCGGCAGCCAGGTAGCCCGGGCGTAGTTCGGATGAATATAATATATAAAGCAAGCTGGCTTTCCGGTATGACCTCTTTTTTTACATGGGGAAATCCATACGGATACCCACCCTAGCCAGGCAGCTGAGGATGGGTTATGTCCGACTTGCACGGACTAAAACCCCATGGTGCCTTCACTCACCTATATGTCAGGGAGCAGGAGCTGCCGACTGGCAATGTATTTTCTCCCCGGCAGGTGACGGCCCTTCATTAAAGGCCTCTTCGCGGTTGAGGGGTCAGGATGGTAGACCTCTCATGGGAGGGCCAGAATTACCCTCCCCAACGATCGTGGGAGGCGCATCGGCACAATGCGCCTCAACCACACGGGCCTGTGCAGAATAACTGCCAGAACGACGGACGTGCCCGCGTCCATCACCCGAGGCCCTTTTTTACGGCGGCCTCAGGTCATTGCTGACCCTGCGCCGCCGTGATTGTCGACCGTGGGAGGGGTGCTGGCTGGTTTTCTCCCTCTCCCTCTCCGCCGTCCCCTATATATACATATGTTTAACAGCTCCATTCAAACTTTATGATACCAAGTTGTCTTCTCAGGTGTGATCTGAAGAGGGAATTGGGAGAATTCTTTATATATCTATCTATGTCCAATGGTCAAAACTAGCATACGTCCTTGGCTTCGCTCCTTTAATGTCGTCGTCCTTTAATTTCGCTTCATTAATGTAGAATTGACCTATTATAACTCGGGAACAATACTTTTTTCTATATATAAGTTACCCTATGTTCTTTTTTGTAATCCAAACAATATAAATATACAGTTTTATGGCAATCGGTTAAGTAATTAAAGCGTAGAAGTTATTGATATACAAAAACCAAATAAAGTTACATTCATATTTGCAATATTACTTCGGATTAAAACTTAAGATTCGAAGTACTAAGTAGCACTAAGTTTATATAACGATAAGCTATCGACGTCAGATTTTAAACTTTTGTGTTAGAACTGTTCTTAACTTCTGATAACCGTTTTCTGAAAAAAATCTTCCAGGTGAAAACATACACAAAAACACACACATGCATGTATAGATATAGCCGATGTTTTGTTAAGAATTGTTAATAATTAAGATAATTATAGATTATTTTTGCGCTGATTTATTAGTAAATAGGAATGATTATTAATAATGCGTCATTATCAGACAGGTGGCCACGACCTTGTACAATGGTAACGATCCATATGATATAGTTAGAATATAACTTATCCGAACAAGGAGACAACGTTTAATCAAAAATTATGGACATGGATTGTCGGAATCTTAAAAAAAAAAGGAATTTAAACATTTACTTTCGTGTTACTGGTTAATGTATATTTATTTATAATTTGGTAACTTACGACTTTTACTATTACTATGCCACCTTGTACATCTAAACACACTGATGCAGAGAATTTGAGCCAAAAATTTCCATTTTACCTTAAGAATTGATATAGGTTATTCATGAATATATGTAAAAAAATGTCTTTATGATGAAGCCATAACTAACGAAAACGCTTGTAAAATGTAATACATATACAATTATACATACAGAGTAACGCATTCTCTGCTTTGTCTGTGCGTAGCGATAAAATACACGACAAAACGCAATACTTTGGTAGCCAGTCGCCCAGGTCGCCCTTAATTTTGACACCCATAATTTGATTGTAATAGAATTTTTTCTGTTTATACCTCACCCCTGCGGCGTAACTATAGTGACTAGAGCTGGCAAAATGAAACCTCCTATTTAAGGAACTCTATGACAATACAGATTACATAATTTGGCTATTATATTTATTGCGAATTCTATGGGCCGATCTTTGATGATGCCATTGATAGTTTTGCGGAAAACTAAGTCTGTAGTCACGGAGAATTTGCCAAGTTGCATGTCTATTGGCCGTCATTATAAACACAGAAAATGTGTTCTGTATTAACTTCTAACCTTGTGCAGCGATCCCCCAACCGGAGACTGTCGCTCCCAAGCCAGCGAAATTAAATGACGAAATACTCAAGTACGGGAGCCGGACGGTGTCTATTGAATCTGAAATTAATATTATCATATAATAACAACACTAAATCGAAAATAAAATAATCAAGAAATGACGTAATGTTTCCCAGACGTAATTTTTTTATATTAATATATATTATCTGTATATTAATACGTGAAACAAATTTTTTTGTATCCCTTTTTAACCTATTTCCTGTGAACGGGTGAACTTGAAATTTGGCATAGTTACAGTTTATAAGGCGGAGAAGTGCAGAAAGCTGTTTATTTTATATAAAATGCATTAGAAGTACATTAAATTTATTAAAATATGCACTACTCACACTACTGCTTGAATTTTACACAACATGTACACAGATGTAAATAAAAAAGACATTTTGACAGCCGTCAATAATTACGAAGTTCAAAAGAGGTTGTGAAGAAGGTTGCTATGCTCGACTGTATGTATTTTTTAACTCTTACGTTCCAATTACCATTTTTCATCCTAAATTCAACAATGATATTATAAAATATAACTATTATTGTAATGCTTATTATTTTTTATGATGAACTCACTTCAAATGATGATTTAATAAAAAAATGAGCCAAATAATTCTTTGTATAATCCAAATAAGAATTTTGTTCATAAAAGTAATCCACGACTTAGACCTCCGCGGTTATAATGTGGCAATTCAACCTCATGTAGCAACAAGAAAGAATTTATTGTCTATTTCTATATATTATATTAATAAAAGCTACTACCATTAGCTTAAACAATTAACTTAAATAAAACATCTTTGTGTTGGATTCACCATTTGATTGTATTGTGGATCCATTACTTTTCCAAACGATGATACTGGGCATATCACTATTTCTCATATGAACAGCCACCCAGAAATACCACCACCATGGTGTGTAATATTGACTGAAAATTGTGTCATGGATTGTGATAAATTTATTTATTTTCGTAAAGTTATGTTTGCTTAAAATTGGAGAGCTTTACCACGTGATTTTTGTTTCAAATTTATAATTAATTCAAATTTTCATTATATAATTTAGATTTTTTAAAATGTTTATATAATTAAAGATCATGGCAAGCAACTGAGTAGCCATGATGAAAACCTTTGATTATAGAATATCCTTTGACAAAAGATCTCTAATAAAGTTTAAACTTTAAAATATCAAATAACTATGGTCGAATGTCGACCACTGGGCGCCCACTAATACTATTAGTTATATTAGTCATAATATATGTAATATGTAACGTAAACGTTGTAATAGTGATGAGCCAATTATAAATTATTTACATTTTGAATTATTTTTTTTTTCAGGATTTACAATTTCAAATTGTGGTTACAATCATTTGTTTTGTTCTCATTTGTATTCAGGAATTCATTCCGTATACTTTTCATGAACGAAGAATAAAACAAAAAAAAAACAGTGCAATCCCACAATTCAAAAATTATAACTATAATATAACTAAAATAAGCGAAATCGAATCGCGAAAACGTGTAAATTAAACAAGATGCTATCACCGATAAAGAGCTTAAGTCTAAAATAATATATCGTGTGGTATTAATGATTAAATAATGTTAATTATGTTATCTTTAAATGATGATTGATCTGTCGGAAACTAGCGTTGATTCGACGCTGATTATTACAGAATCAACTGTGAGGAAAATATTTCCAAGATAATTAAACCTCAGTAAGTCGTTTTATAACTATAAAGAAGGTAATTCGTAAAAGAATAATAGTAAAATCAGACGAATATTACATGTCTTACTTGTATCATTTATTTGTGAATAATTAAAAACCTTATTAAATAATTGCAACTTACCAGTTAATTGAATAACGTTGGAAAGCCTTAAGAGCGCAAGGTCGTTGGCAAACGTTTCCGGGTCCCATTCGGGGTGGATTATGATCTCACACACATTCACTATACGCCGACCGTTTTCATATCTATCGTATAACGAATGTGCACCCAGAATCGCCTATGAATCGAAAAAAAATTCGAATAATTCTTACACGCATACATCTAAATTAATATTGGAATTAAAACTTATTACAATGTACCAAATCGTTACCAAGTAGTTTAACAAGTACCTAACAAAATACAGCTTATTATTTTGTTTGAGTTACTTCTGGATCATTCCAAATATCAATATACTTTACTAGCCTCTGCCCGGGACTTCGTTCGCGTGGAATAGATACTTTAGGCTAACGCTAACACGCAGCTGAAGTTTAGAAGAGGAAAAAACCGATTTTTAAACATTCTTCATTGGTGCTTCGCTCCTGTTGGTTCTATCGTGATGATATATAGTCTATAACCATCCTCGAGAAATGAGCTATATAACATTGAAAGAATTTTTCAAATCGGACTAGTAGTTCCCGAGATTACCCCCTACAACGTCACAACGTCACAAACTCACAAACTTTACCTCTATATTAGTATAGATTAGTATCTACATTGAGTACTGAGAATAATACAAAATATTATTAGTTAACCGGAGATTCAATATTTTTTTAATGTTTTGGAGTTTCTCGAGAGAAGTATAAAGGTACTTAGGTTTTCTTTATTTCATTATGATTTTATTATTAATACCTAGTCCCTATGGAAATAGTAGTCGTTTAAAACGATTATCACATTAAATCTTATATTGAACCCTAATAAATGGACAGACGTTAAGAAATTAAATGCTGATTTTTATTTACATCTATTACCTGTAAACGAGCAATTATTGTATATTTTTATATATTCAGGATCTCGGAAACGGCGTCAGCGATTTCCGTGAAAATTAGTGTGTAGGTAGTTTCGGGGACGATATATCGGTCTATTATTACATTTATAGAAAACGTTTTTAAACTGAGTTTTCAGGCGATAAATTTTTTTTTAAATTTAGCTAGAATATAAAGGTAAATTTCACCGCCACTGTCAAAACAAAAGTAGCTCATATGGAAATCGGTTGGTTTGAAAATCCGTGTGACGGCAGTTCGAATCAGAGTGATAGCAGAAGAGATTTTTTTTTTGTAAAAAAATGTTAATTTTATAAGGCAAACCTAACAGTTTATTTTAGTTTAAAAATGTTTTTTAAAGAACCGAGCTAGGCTCTATTATATAACATACTTGAACATGATCAACCTCACGGCCATCATGGAAACAACAATGCGCAGCAGTGATAACCCACTCCTGATGCAAAAGGGAACCGCCACAAAAACCCAGTTCTCCTGTAGTCCCCACTCTCATGTATAAGGCTACCTGTTGATAAATGCATTAATTCTTTCAGTGCTTCATGTAGAAGGTATCGGTTTTCATTAGCTACAGATATGTTAAAGATCGTCATAAGAGATAATATAGAATAAGAAAGTCGTCGTGGCCTAGTGGTTTGACATATGGAATATTATTTCGATGTACGTAGGTTCGAACCCCGGCATGTACCGACGAATTTTTAGGAATTCGTGTACATTTACTAATTTCAATTGGTAACACTATCTGCTGACGGTGAAGGAAAACATCGCGAGGAAACCTGAACCTGAGAAATGTTCTTGTAGTACAACTGTATCTGGGAAAAACATACAACTGTGGATTTCTCAGAGCTTGAAATCGCCAATATATCGTGGGCTGGCGTGTTGTTTACGCCCATACCTTCCTTTAGGAAGAGGCCTACGACCCTGCAGTGGGTTTCTTACAGGCTGATGATGATGATGATGTTAAAGATATTGGGAAATAACAAAAGGAAATCAAGCTCCATTTTCTATTTGTCTCCATAGCGTTATTGAGACAAGTTCGAATTTCTACAATGAGCCAGATATTTTAAGAAAGAAAAATACAATCAAAACATACGGTACAACAGTATGACGGTAAGGTTTTGTTCTAAAATCGCCTGGTTATATCTACAATCCTGATATTGAAAATCTGTCGCCAAGCAAAACAGTCATCGTCTATGCTTAACCGGTATACCATCTCCGACCACACAAACATTTAACATGTCAAATTCTGGGCAAGTGTTGAGTGTTCTTAGAAAATTAAAAAAAAATCTTCACTAATATCATGCACATAAACATTTATAGATGTTACACACACAGCACATAATTGTACTCGCGTGAACTAAATAAGTATAAATTCTTCAAAGCAATTACTAAAATATGATAAATGTTTATTTATATTTTATAACATACTAGTTAGCGCCCGTAGCTGCTTCTCCGTAATAATGATTTTATTGTTCCACGAGCACTAAATGTTTTTCAAGTAAAACTTTTTTAGGCGCGACTAAGAGGCAATTGGAGAACAATGCACCGGAACTACCTTACGACAATATGGTGACACTGTTTCTGGACCCGCAGGCTTTTAATATTTTTGTTTTTGTCCATAGATGGTTTATAAACAAATCAATCAAAGATTGAATAATAATAAAGGTTGTACAATATAGTTAAATATGTATGGAGGCGCGCGACCGTGCTGCCATCTGGTTTCAATGTAAATAAGTAACAAATTAAGTCAAAGCTTCATTATCTGTAGTGCCATATATCAGCTAATTTGCAGTCTAAATACCACAGGATATATTATTAGCAACTGTTTGTTATAAAGTAAATAAAATATAGAAAACTACGCAAAAAAATAATTGATAGATTTTTTAAATTCAATCGCGTGACGTACAATCCTTTACCGGTGTTATTTTTGTTTAAACTTGTCCTTACAACTTAGCCCCTGTGGGAAAGCATAACTATAGTTTACATAATGCCATGAAAATTTCTCTATCTGCCAGTAGAAACCTTATCATAATCTGCTTAGCTGTATTGCAGATTTAACTTTTTGCTGTTAAATAACTAAGTGGTTCAACATGGTAAGCATAGAAGGCTGGCTCTCAAATGGACTTGACGTAACATATCTAGGATTGCTTAGCGACGGATTTTAAGTTTGTGGGTTCTAGCGAGTCAGGAAGGCTTAGATAAGTCCTATGGTTTCATCACAATCATTGTATCGAAAACTTCGACTTGACTGCAAGGATTCGAACCTACGAACACGCTAACTACTGAGCAATCATCACTTCAAAAACAAAAAAGGACAAACAAGATTTTTCAATCTTATGCACATCTATAGACTGATATTAAATATGACAAGGTAATATTTCTCTGATCTAAAAAGAAAAATTAGGACAAAGGCATATAATCTTTAAATTACAATATTTTAAATAGATACTTGCATATATTTTCTATGACTCACTAACCCCACTGTAATGTATTCTAAAGACAAACTAGGAGTAAATTGGCGATCTTATTAGTGAAGATAACTTTCTACAACATATTAATGTTTTGAATTACTTACTTGAAAAGGTCTAGAGTTTTGTTCGCTAATATCGCCTCCAACAATCCTCGAATTAACTCTATTGCTACATACTTCCCCACCACACGTTTGTGTCGACCCAGAAGCGAGGAACGATATAAACAATACAAAAAACTTCAACATTCTTAAAAGAATTGCAGACACTATATGCCCCGTTTGAGATGTAATGTGAGAAAGTTCTTTATCTTGATATCTCAAGATATCTTTCAAGTGTGTGATATTATCAATTGGTGTATGTAGGTTTCCGATGTTGATAGATTATGACTCTTAGAGACTGGAATGTATATGAATCTTTATTTGTAATATTTTAAAACAAAATCGATTTTTGAGTGTCTATTCCATTAATTAAGATATGTATTTTATAAATGCGTCAGAATTAGATTTAAGTTCTAATGCTTTCCAAAACAGAAAAACCATTATTCTTATATGTATTTTTTGTAAGTCCCCGTTTTCCCCCCAGTATGTCCATTTGTTTAAACTTTTTTTTCTGCAAATTTTCTCAATTCCGTCTTCCTTTTATTCTTTTTTTTTTACTATTTGCGCCAAATGTTCCATAAAGACCAGCAGCGGTTCCCTGGTTCATCCGTGATTTTGGGTAATACCCATTCTGAGAGTTTGATACCTAGCTGGGATTGGAGGTCTCACCTGGACGAGTCAATTTAATATGTATTAGGAATTAGTCCTAATTTAAATTTAAAAAGTTAACACAAAATTACCAGATCACATATTTATTTAATTAGCACTGTTCTTTAATGCAGAGGTATTAGAAAACAAAAGAATAATTAACTAAGCGCACTGACATTTTGTTATAATTATTATACATCCTTGCATTATCACACTATTTATCCTACACATGTGTATGGTGTATGGAAAAAAAAATAATACGAAAAAATATTTGAAAACATCTTTATTATATTTTCCTCAAAAAAGTAAAATTTTTAAAATAATTAAAACATAATCCGACATGCAATAGTGCTGAACAGTGTGGCAGTTCAAAGGATACACAGTATTACAACGCGCGTTCAATATTAGCCACTGGTGCCAATAGAACAACACCACAATCGCAAAACATACAAATAATACGTAAAACGAACTAAAAACGTGTCAATTATAATTAAACGTGAATTTAAAAAGTATCTCTTATAAAATAATAATAACAATCTGTGAAAAGTCGGCAGTTAAAAATATAATTATTAATATTTAATAGATAAAACGTCAAGGTCAAAGCGTTATAGACGCGTCGAAGCTTACTTACAATGTCGGTTTACTAAGATAGTGACGTCACGGGATCGTTGTCTAGTATCTACACTAGATCTACACGTCTCTTACACGAATACGATGAATCTAAGAAGAAATATTTTGATAAAATTTAAATGCTGCATCATACAATTATATTCACCGATAAACGTCACCCTATACCTCGTTAAAGAAGACACTTCATAATGGGAATTAATTCTAATACAATTATTACGTAGCTCTTACGTTTTACATAAATATTGCTTCAATGTAGCTAAAAAGCAGTCGATATAATTAAAAATGTCAATCCACTAAATTTAAAAATGCGGTTATCTCGTGTCCTAACTAAGTTCACATATATATATATGAGATGTACAGATTCCATCAGGTGATATCAGATTGGTCAAACATTAAGATATTTCAAGAATCAGAAATAACTTCAATCAGCGGATCCAAAGAAATATAATTTCAATTTCAACTGAATGTATATTAACACTAGTTTCATTCTATATATAAATAATTAAAATAGATATACTCTCAATCTGAATGTACATACTAGAAGTTATCTATTCATATATAGCATCGCATTTAATAAACATTTTTTAAATAATTTATTTTTCAATAGACAATTACACGCGGGACATACATACTCGGGATATAAATATATTAATTTTCATTTTTTTTTTTTATAGAGGCAATAAATACACGACGAAGACAAAATTCAAACACTCGATTATCGAACAGTCTCAAATAAGGTTCTTTTTTTATTTTTGTACGCAACAGAAATGATGATAACAAGATGAAGGAACGGTTATGGAGTGGATGGTGCCGCGGTCGACATAATTTCGTCATTGGCAAAGCTTACAGCAGCAAGCGTCGTGAGAAATTCCGGCGTCCGTCGGTCGCGTACGTGCGTGCTGCGTACGCGTGCGTACTGAACGTACGGCGAGGACGCTGCGCCCCCCCCCCCCCCTGCCCCCTGCCTGCGTCTCTCTGCCTCTCTCTTCCTCTCTTCTGCTCCTGTACTCGAGTGCTGGTGAGGAAACATGTTCAACTGCCCCCCCGCACCCCCATCCCACACCCCCACGCCCCCAGTTGCTTTAACTGCGGGAACAAAACCATTACACGTATATAGTTTTTGGCAAACAATCTCCTTGCACATAATTAATGTATCTATTATGTTTTTATCCTAATCATTTTTTATAAAATATTGTTTCAGAGTATCAATTACTTTTTGTATTTCACTTCTCTTTCTGTTTCAATTTCCTTGTTTTTGTATTATTGAGTTACTCCTTAAAATATGAGAAATAGTTTAATATTTCATTCATTATTGGAGCATGCCGTGCTCGTCTATAAATATGACTACATTTATAATGTATCACATAGTCCTACTTCTAATATAATTAATTTTGACTAGTGTATTATCATGTTGGCGACCCTAAAATAAATAAATTACTGCCATTGTCGAGCAGGTAATGTACAAGTTTCACACGATCATATCAATGAACTACCAAGGTGGGGGTATATCTTGTTCGAACTTTTCAGTTTGTTTTTGTGGCAAATCAGAATATACATGCTCTGTGGTATTTTTCCGATCGACTTCACTTGTGCACAATAACCAAACTACATTGCCACCAATATTACAAAATATAGAGACAAATCAACTACACTATATTCCAAAATCCCGCGAAAAACTGGCACACTTCTATATCTAATCACATACTTTAATAAAACTACAAAAAAATAGCAATGAATCGTTACATTAGAAAATAAGCTAAATGTAATTTTAGCCATTCCTGCTATTTTATATTATTTTTCAATATCTTTAAATTTTTACATGACAAATATGAAGATCATAAAAAAAGCTCTTACAAGAATATATCATGCAATTTATTACTTTATTAGTTTTTCAGCATGCAGTATTTCGGGATATCCTTAATTTATTAATCGTTAGTAAACCTAAATTTAATTAATTTCAGAATTAAATATACATATAGGTACACATATCAGATTTTCACGATGCTTAAAAAATTATGTTACAACTTTTATTTACAAAGAGTAAATAAATGATTACAAGTTAATCCTTAAATATAAATATGTGTTTTTTTTCCTTAAATATAAATATATGATTATGAGTATTTCTAATAATGATAATTATTGTTATTTAATTGAATAATGATGAAAGAATTGCACTTTTTTTTATTAGTTGAATAATGACCATATCAATATAGTACAACTGTATTCGTGACTGAATAGGTTCAAATTTATATATAAATAGGTAGGGTTAAAACGGTTAAGAACATCTTCCTCTTCTGTTTCTCAAACGATTTTCTTCATTCTTTTTTGTTTAGTAGGAATTGACAAGCTTTAGTGTTATGAATAAAAAAATTGGAAGACGTCTTTTTTTCTATGGTCGAGGTTTAATTACTGGATGAACTAACACTCGTATAAATAATTCAATATAGTAAATAATAGGACCACCACCATAATTGTAAATATATATAGTACACACATGCGTCATGCAGTCAGTACGCGGTAAAGGTTTGTGTGTGAGCTAGGGCGCGAATAAGAATGTGAGGGGGGTGACTGACTTCTTCTTGAGCGTGAAGAAGGAGCGGCGCTTCGGCTCCGTGTTGGCGGGCGCGGGCAGCGTGTGGCTCCGGGCAGCCGGCGCCTGCGACCGCGCGCGCAGCCCCTCCAGCCACCACGACATCTCAGACTCGTCGTGCGCCTGCAGCAGGAACTCCGCCCCGCTCGACAGTCTGCACACACACCACATACACAACGCTACATACATAAACACATACTCACATCGACACGCACCTACGCATCAACGTGCACGTATGCATCAATGCGCACTGATATACATTAACGCGCACGCACACAGCAACATGTACGCACACAACAACGTGCACGCACATAGTAACATGTACGCACACTGCAACGTGCACGTACGAATCAACGCACACTCTCGCAGCAACGCGCAGGTACACAACAACGTGCACAGACACAGTAACGTGCACGCACACAGCAACATGTACGCACACAGCAACGTGCACGAGCACAGCAATGTGCACGCACACAGCAACGCACACGGATGCGTCAGCGCGCAGGTACGCATCGACACGGACGTACACGTACACATCAACGAGTATGAAAATCTTTAATCATGTAGGTCAAAATTGCCCGCGCGTTTAACACCAATGGCTCCGTATTATGATATCTTCGTGTATTGCCACGAACTTTTGTCTACGGTTTTGTTTTTTTTTAAACTGTATTGGCCTAACGGGTCTGTACAGGTTTACAGGTATTTTTGTATGTTCATTTAACTCATCCTATTTTTGTATATAATATCTATAAAAACAATTAGGATTGATTCCATAATGGTATTCTTACAGTAGCATTAAAAAGAATATTTTTTGGGAAATATTTAGGCAGTAAATTATTGGTATTAGGGATAGTGGAGGTGAAGTGTTTTTGGGAAACATTTGGGCAGTAAATTATTGATAAGGGGACAGAGGAGGTGAAGTGTCACTATACGGACCTTAGTAGCAATACACACAAGGATTATCATTAAAAAGAGTATTCTTTGGGAAATATTTGAACAGCAAATTATCGTTATTGGGACCTTGGATTCGAAGAGACAAGAACGGACCTGAGTCGGAACACGTGCTTCTTCTTGGTGTAGTTGGCAGCGACTTCGACGACGGCGCCGTTAAGGTCGAGAGGCGCCTCCCCGCGCCAGTACTGGTCGGGCGACGCCTTGTACGCCTTCTGGTCCTTGTAGAAAGCCATGCGACCGTCCTTAGCGACTACGTACACTTTATCCCATGATCTGAAAATAACAACAAATTAATAACACACCTTGCTTTCCTCTTTCATGCCTTTCGAAACGATCATCATGAAATCTTGCAATTGCAAACACATTCTTAGGACCACTAGGCTCCCTTCCCGCGGTCGACGAACCACACGACGGCGATGGGTAGGTGATGACCTCTGGTCACCGTAGATGGGGTATGGAGGCGATGGACACTGACATGCTCGTCGTCCTGGCAGTTTAAACTGCACAGGCCCATGTGTCTGTGGGCGCATTGTGCCGATGCGACTCCTACAGTTCTTCGGGAGGGTTTAATAGCCACTACACTTTTGAGGGGTTTTCCATCTCTGACTCCTCAGACCGCAGTCAATGCCTTTTAAAGCCTCGGTCTCGGGTGAGCAAGTGACAGCCGGTAGTCCCTGTTGCCCCATCTAAAAGGTATGTGAAGGCATCATGGGGTTTTAGTGCGTGCAAATCGGACATAACCCATCCTCAGCTGCCCGACGAGATTGGTTTTTGTTAGGGACCTCCCCATGTAAAAAGAGGACTATGAAACAGGACATAAGGTTTCCTTTCATGCAGAAATGAATATTGGTTGAAAAATTGGTACCTGTTAGAAGCGCGTTTCGCCGCCGATTCCCATTCGTGTTTGCGTACCAATGTTCCCTCCACACCTTCATCCTCGCTGGCGGGACTGGTGCCTTCTGTGTTATAGATTACATTATTACATTTCGTATACAAATAGATATCCAATCTCCCACCGCTTATCAAAATACGTAAAATCTTACCGCAATATGTAAAATCTAAGCGTGAAATGTACCACGGAATCAAGAAGGCAACACAGTTCGATAGAAACACCATTGTTAACCAAACTAGATTGCATCAATTCGATACAAAATTTGATCGATCAAACATACCCCTTACCAAAGTTCTTTCATAACAGATAAATCTTGAATAAATCTCGCTCGATTACTCGATATTAACGAGTCTCTCAAAATGTTTATCGGCAATTTGTTTCGAATTTAACAGTTTGTTACTGAGTAATAGGTTTGATACGCAGTCTACTAGGGAACATTCATAACTAGAGATAGTTTTGAATGAAAGCCATTCGTAGAAACTGTTTTATTGCAATATACTATATATAAATTACACACACGTAAATAGTCATGCGCGAACAACACAACAGCACAGTCAAAGCGTTTCGCGAACGGATACAAAATCAGTTGCAATGATAGATAGTTGTGGATTGACCGAATATCGAAAGTACTTTACTTTGGTAACATATTCCATTGCTTGTTCATTTTCATTCATTTGTTCTTTCTTTGGTAGCGATGAGAATAGAATTCCAATGTTAAAAGGTTTCCAACGGTACGATTCTCACAAAAAGAGAACAAATAAATACTATGCTAGAAACACAGAAAGAAAAAGAGAAGAGCGTAACAGAAAAAAAACGTCAAAAGTAAATGTAAAAAATCAACTCAGAATTATCTCACCTAATTTATATAAAAAGGAACTGTCACATTATGACACTATTTACAGAAGTTTTACTTCAGGCTCGTATACCCAGGTACAAAGGCTCTTTTTTAATCGTCTACACAAAATGAATGTAATCATTTTCGAATTGTTTATCTATATCCATACAGTTACTGTAATCTTTTGATGAACTTTAACATTAAAGGTATTGGAGATTTGTTTTTTGTTTACGTCTTTTTTTCTTTATTATTGGTTCCGCTCAGTTCAATAACATAAAAAGCAATCAGAGTTTGTATAATTTAGAATGGTTAAGCTGATTTTATTATATAACATAAAATGATATCTCTCTGATTATTACACGACGTTGTTAAATTTCTCATACGTTTATAAATATATCGTACTATGAACTAGTACTATGTACTAGTACGTATATAGTACTATGAACTTATCGAATTTCCACAACTGTCCATCATCACTGGATACCTTCGTCATCGCTGTGATGTGATCCCGCGAGCAGTTTCTTCGCCGTGCGCCATCGAAAACTCCTGAAGGGCGATTTGCTTCGTGACCGCGACTTCACCTTACCGGAACTCGAAGGGGTCGCGGGCGTCGAACTCGTCCCCGGCGCTGTACGCGTGAGTTCAGGATGGGTGGTAAGGGATAGATAAGACCGGAATTGTACGCGTGAGTTCGGGGCGGGTGGTAAGATATAGATAGACCGGAATTGTACGTGTGTGTTCGGGGCGGGTGGTAAGGGATAGAGAGGACCGAAATTGTGTGTGTGAGTTCGGGGCGGGTGGTAAGGGATAGATAGGACCGGAATTGTACGCGTGAGTTCGGGACGGGTGGTAAGGGCCAGAATTATACGCGTAAGTTCGGGACAGACAGGGCCGGATTCGTGCAACGAGTTAATAATATTACGTAAATTATACGTAGGTAGACAGTAAAGGATATGGAATATATACAAAATTAAATATAATATATTGTGATTATAAAGGATTCATTTGATATATTTAGGTCATGGGAAGGTAGGAGGTAGTGGAAACAAAAAATAAATAATCAAAGCAACATAAAACAAATAGGCGTCGCAGCGAAAAAAACAAAAGCATTTTTCATGCTTTAACTATCTTTAAAAATAATAAAACATTTTTTGACACTGAACACAATAAATTATAAAAACATAAATTGTTAAAAGTTAACATGCATTTGAGGCGAGGTATATCTTTGATGCAATTAAATACATTCTATAATTTGGTTACATTATAAAAACTGTGATTCGAATAAGCACCCTAGACAAAGGCCCATAAAGTTCACATCAATATTATTGTTATTTTTAATAATTTTTATAACATATAACAATATCTTGAACCGATTATAAAAGATTTCTACTTGTAATATTTAGACAAATTTGAATCACAACTTTTTCTAATTACATAAAACGATAGATTTACTTGTGTATCCAGGGCCGGATTTAGTGGAGGTCAACAGGTGTTTCGACGCCGGAGTCCCACGATATGAGAAACACTTCTTTTTAATATAAAAAAATAAATAATTGGGTTCCTCGAGGTATAAATCCAGCCCTGGTTATATGCAATCGGATACTCACTGGAGAGGCGAGCCGGTTTGACCGGCGTCTGTTTCGAGGTGGAGGGTCGGGGCGGGGAGTCCGCGTGGGCCAGCAGGGCGGGCGGTGCCGGCTGGGCGGGCGGGGCGGTCGGGGCGGGCGGGGCGGGGGAGGACTCGAGCCCGGGACCTGGGGCGGGGGTGCTCGCCTCTGCATGCGTACACAACTACGTGCCAGTTACGTCTACATCTACGTGCTGTACGTGCATGCTACGTACACATGCCGATCGACTATCTACGCGTATATCAGAATTTGTTTATTTTGCATTCAGATATCCTATTCATTTATTTACTCAAATCTATATAAAACAGAACACTCTGATAGAGATTTAAAAAATTCGAATAACAAACAAAATACTAGATTGAAACCCAAGTATGTATAAATTTATAATGTTTACATAACTCGTAATATTTAAAAGTTAATTTGATATTAAAATTGAAGATTAAAAGTTAAACAAGAATGAATTTAACTCAATCTAAACTAAAATTAATCATGGGAAAGAAAACAAAATAGATAAATGTAATCTATAAAATTAAAAACTTGAACAGACTATTCAGTTGTAATTTACTATATGCATCTCAACAAGTAGTCAATATACAATGCGTTTAATCATATAACTCTGACATCCAACGACTTTAGTATACGCGTACATAATCACACATGTTTTATATCAACAAAATACATGCTACGGATACTGTGACCTATGGACAAATCTATAGATAGGTTTTCCATTTATGTTACATGTCTACAAGTTTTAACAACAACCCTAATGAATATTATTGATTGTAATACATTAAAGCATGGTTATTATTCAACAGACTATATTGACTTAGCAACGATTAATAATTTGATATATATGTAAGCGGTTATAACCCACAGAACACAACATGTTTAGTACATACTCAGCGATAATGTGATAAATAATAGAAAGCTAAACGTAATAAGCCAAGCATAGAATACACATATAGCAATAGTCAAAGTAAAGCGAGAGATTAAACGAGATACCTACCTTGAATGAAAACAGCTTCGTTTAGAGCGAGACGGAAACACACTTTGCGAAGAGAGAATCTCTACACTAGCAATTATTAGATGAAAACGAAAAGAGACAACAGATATGAGTAGAACAGAGTATCAAACCATCACCGTGAACATAGCTATAAATGAAGAACACATAATATATATAAGTTACCTTCTTGAAATACAAATAATACATAAATAAAATGATCGAATTAAATAATAAATTAAAATTGACATTCTATACATGGATATAGAATTATAATAGAATAGATAATGATGATGTTGATGACATAAATGAGATGATTGAACCGTCACCACCTACAGAAGGATAATCATGTGTGCAACGTGGAAACATTAAAATCAACGTGCATCAAACATAACGGTGCTTCTAGTCCGACTACGTTGGACAAACCTACATTATCGATATAAGAAAAACCAGTATAAAAAGAAGCGTTTTTAAGAATTAATCACAGTTATTAACCCCCGATAGTATATATTAAACGAGCGCAGTGTAACCCAACTGTAACCTCTACAACTAACGTTACCATGCTGGATAACAAATTTTTTATAATATATATAACGGGCTACGTTGTTCATAATAAGCGCTCTGGTTACCTGGCTGGGAATGTGGTCGTTCTTGGGCCTTCTCAGCCGCTTTAGTGGATGTTCTCCTTACGACTACACGAGTGCATGTGACGGACAACATATCGATAAATAAAAGTGCCCTTTATTTTCATATAAGTAAACACTTGATCGACTGACGAATATAAATCTTAGTTATAATTATTAACTTCATCGTTAGCCGATTAGTGGGTATGATGTAAATGAGACTTTATTAAACAGGTAAAGTGGCAAGCAATGCCGTGAGTTGATTATTGTATACGTCGTGCTTATATATTCAGTTGAAATTTTTAATTCATCGTATGGAAATATTACAGGAATGATTGCAATATGCAAGCGGTATTCACCGTTTTGGGTGAAAGTTAGTGGAAGTTTACAATCGATTGTACTTCAAGAGAAACTTGAATCGAGTGCCTGTAGACGTTACACATGCGTGCTCACATTGCAATTACGTGAAGTTATATCCAATCTTTACATACTATCGTTAACGTTTTGTTCTGTGTATTGAATTTTCACATAAAATCTTTATCCATACTTTTAACTTAAAATCGATATGCGTATAATAGGATACGAGATAATAAAAAAAAAGTAAAAATTATCTTGGTAATAACTAGTATAGCATGTATTTCTGAACAAAACAGACAATAATATCATATTTCGTACATAATATAGAAAATCAATATTTAATCGAGATAATTTAATAAGTCGAATATGATATTTGTTAGCATACACCACATGGGGATGAGGCGAAGTAAAATGATTTCGATGTTAACTCATTGTAAAGCCATATTTATATAGTATTCTATTATAAAGCTGCACATGACAGCGGTTTCAAGGTAAAAAAAACACTCCCGACGATTTTTCATAACTCACCAAGAAAGTAATTTCGCATAGTCTATAGCACTTAATTTCAAGGCGGTTAAATATTTCACTAACCAAAATGGTGACTTTGCCAAGATATAACCTTGTACGATCGTGGAATCAAGATATTAATGCTGAACTTAAATTAATGTTTTCAGTATTAATTTACGGAAACATAATACTTTTATATAATACTTATTGTTCTACTATATACATAAATATTTTGTCGCAATATTAGTTTCATATTTTAAAGACTTCTGTAAACGTGCGACCAAGGTTATCGCATTACAAAATATGATAGAAAACATCAAAGCGACTTATTAGATTATTCCGAGTACAATACGGTATTGTATAGAAAAAGTACTGTTTGTTTTGGAAATGACTGCTGTTTGATTGATGGACAGTCACAGCTTTAATTGATTTTGGGGGGAACGCTTCAGACACTTAGTGACAACTGAGTCGAGGGTGCCAAAATGGCCGAACCTCGTTGGAATAACGCAGATTTGATCGAGTTAAGACGAAGTGTGTTATATATATGAGTCACTATATTTCATAAGGAGCTAGATCCAATTTTGGCCGTCACATTATTTTTCAAGATCTTTAAAATTCATACATGTAAAAACCTTATAGGCAGCAAGATTTGAACATCGTTCTCGGTGTATAAATACTGGAATTCTAAAAAAATTAAACATGTTATACGAACAATTAAAATTGGATTTAGTTGATTTTGAAATGTAACGAGACATATGAAGTACAGTATAGTGTAGTGTAGTGTATAAATATAAAAGTGAGGCACTGACCCTGCGGCTGTGGTTGGTCCTGCGGTGTGTCAGCACGATCAAGTGCATCCTGTGCAGCGGCTGCAGCAGCCGCAGCCTCAGCTGCTTCTCTCTCCTGCTTCTCGCGTTCGGCCGCCTCCGCAGCCTCCTGCCTTCTCTTCATCTCCTTCACTTCGAACTGAAATCCCCACCCACAATTATTTATAACAGTGCACCGAGTGATGACAAAAATAATAAACGCAACGTTGTTAGTCGTTTTAGTTGCACGGTTGTGAGCTTTATTATGGTATTGCGAATCCAACAAGCAAGCGATCATTCTTATTTAACTTTATTTTTAAATTTTAACTATGTCATTGTCAAAGTTATGTTTGAACAAAAATGAGTTTTGATATTCCATGAGAACTAAATATTTTACATAAATTAAAAGTAAACAATTTTTCTTTTTTTTTTTCAAACAAATCCCACGAGTCAGGGCAGGACAGGTACGAAAACTAAATATCCACACATCTTTTGTTTTCGATACATTTTCCCTTGCCTGTAATAATACCCTTCTCAAATCTTCCAAATAACTTATTTATATTATTATTTAAAAAAATGTCAAAATCCTCCAAATAGACAGATAGAATTGACGTAATTTTATTATCAGTATTTTTTTTCATTCGTAAGTCTTTGTGTAATGCAGCTATACAAACATGATTCTTGTATACAAATTTCTATCATCATGCAAAAGCAGCACAGCACATAGTCCATTCTTATCATATTCTCCTTTCATCGGCATTTTTTACTTCTTCTAACAGCACAGGGTATTCTTATAATCAACCAATATAGTCCCCCTTTGAACTGTGAAAACTTCCCCTTTTAACCCATGATTAAACCTTAGGAATAAGATTTTCTAGTGTCCACAAGTTTTGCACAGAAGACAATTTAGCAAAATTCTATGCTTATACCCAAGTTCAAGATATAGGTGGTCTAACAGAACTTTATTAAATAGATTTGCGCTAAGTAATAATTTTTCCGTTCCATGCATAAGCAGAAACAAAATTGTGTCGCTATATTTGAAAATGAGCTACATCCGATTTTGATCACTCATATAACATGTTAAATTTCTTTACGATTTCCAGTTATTATTCACCGAGAACGAAGTTGAAATTTCTTCGTCCATAGGAAAATATTAGCTAAAATTGAGCTTGGCTCATTTTGAAATGTACCGACACAAATAACATAAAAGCGCATGCTATAAAGACCATACACCGCCACACTTACACAATCCAAGTATTTAAAGTACCATGCACCTTCGGGAGCCAGTAAATTACGCGTCTGGGAGAGGAGGAGGATTGAGGAGTTCAGGGGAATAGTCTTTATCTCTTTACCCAAATCATTGATAGCCTTACTACTGCTCGTAAGACCGGGTAACGAGAGAACCGCGATTTCACCTTTCATCTCCGATTCTGATAACTTCGATCTCTTCGACAGTTTCCTAAAGAGTCGTTTGAGACTACTGGACTTCGATGAACCGCTCTTCGAACGTAAGAGAGATACGTTCGGGAACACGCCCTGATACGATAATTTCTCCCATAGAATAAAATCGATACACGCTAAGCATATATTCGGTTTCTCGTTTTCATCGGTGAACTCAAAAAAAACTGAACTGTATATATCAGGGGTTAAAGGTGATTTTAGAGGTGACAATGGCGGACTACTAGTTTCGGATATCGTCGATAAACTGTTATTATTAACAACGGTCCATAGATACGAATCGTTCTTCTGTAAGTTATCTTTCGAAAAGTCTATGATGAGGTTTCTAGGTTTGTGTTTTTCTGGTATTTTATATTTATCGCTATGGCTTATAATTCCTTCGACTACTTCGTTTACGGGTGGTTCAGATTTCTCAAAGACGGTTGGGAGTTGCGGTGATTTGGTATGGGATAAGGATGAGTGGTTGTATGTGAAGGCGGATTCATCGAATTGGTCCCAAGGTTGTGCAGTGGGCCATAGAGAGGCCCCACGAAGTTCAAGCTAATGAAAATTAAGATACAGCGATTAGAAAAATAAACCCATCGAATCACCAAAGAAATTAAGTGCAAAATGAAATATCGATCATATTTAATGTATAATTAAATTCGTTTTTATGAAAATATATTTTAAACTAATATTGATGATACACAATTGTAGTAAAAAATCATGCAAAATTAAATAAATGAGGCAAATTTCCACTAATATACATTTAAATAAAAAACATTCCCAAAACTAATCAACCCATGAAACTACTACAAAAAGCCAACTAAAAGTATAGTCGAGACATTTTAATAGGTCACATTTCACATAGTGATATTACAAAAATATTGCTTTCGACATTAGTGTTATTCTTCAAAATTGTTATTTCATTGTGTTAAGATGACATAATGATTTAAACTGATTCATTTTAACAAAAACGAAATCTGATCCCATCTTGTCAAGTTTTCCCGATTTAGCATTAAATTGACAAATTTTGTAGAATATAAAAGTATTATTAAAATTTACTTAAACAACAATAAAATTAAGTTAATTAGATAAAACACTAATAATTGATTTCATGCAAGTCGTCTAAAAAAGATCCAACTTTACAAAAGAAGTTGCAATAACGTCGAGATATAACATTGTACGAACGTCAAATCGGAATATTAATGCTGAAATATTAGCATGTTTGGTAACAATTTACTAACATATAATAACGCGTTTCTATGATATTTATTCTTATTGTATAGACATAAAGTAGTAATTTCATTACATTATATGATTACTTCTTGACGTCAGAACAAGGTTATCGCTTTCAAAAGCATCCAAACGTCATATACGGGTCGTATATGGAATGGGTCGTTTACAGAAATTCTGTCGACCAAATACGACCACAAAACAAGAATTCAGACAACGAATAAACAAGAGAATAATGAATCTTTTAGGGCACCTAGTTAAATGAGTTATTGTATATGGGATCGACAGCCATGTGTCATTAAAATGAAATTAAAATGTAAGCGCGAGCTATCTGTACTGTGGCGCCATCTCTGATCAACAAAGTAAATCTTGAGTGATTAAATGTATTGCAAAAGTTAATTTTATATCGAATACGACCTATTTACTTGTCTCAGCTATAATAAAGTTATATTGACCAATCACCAAGTATTGGCTAGATACACAGAAAACGTCATGTGTTTTTACATAAATAGTATAGTTACCGTAGTGAGCCTCTGCAAGGCGCTGAACCTGTCCTCCTGTGCGGCGGCGGACTTCTCGAAGGCCTCGTGTTTCTTGATGAGGCTCTCCACCTCGTCGATGGTGTGCCCCAACTCCTGCGACATCAGGTACGGCTCCTGCGCTATCAGCCACGCCTCCGCCACGGCGGCATCGCGGGCGAACTGGTACACCTCCAAAACTATACAATACAACTTCAAATTAATAAGGAATACATTAAAATCGGAATGTATGTAGACGCATCACTTCAGAACGACTCAACCTATTTGGGTAAAAAAAGGAATGGTTAGGAAATTATATTATCACCATATTTTATTTTGTCGAGAATTGAACGATGATTGGGACTGTATATAAGAGAGATGGGAAGTTTTTGAAGGGATATTATTCTATCATATAGTGTATATCATGTTTTATTTATTTTGTATTATATTCATATTGTTTTATTTGACTCTATATTTTGTAGCATTGTGTCTGCCCTCTGCCCCAACAATTTGGGGACATAGGATCCCAAGAAAAAGAGAGATACCGCTTACATACAGGCCACTGCTTAGGCTAGGTACCTTTGATTTCCCTATGTTAATAAAAAAATAGGTACCCTGGCCCATGTGATTGTAGTGGTTGCCTCCTCCTTATTACATACTTGCATAGGATAAAAATAAAGCAGGTGGGTTAAAACTTGAATAAGAGGAACGCGGAGGAGCAGACGTAGTGTCGATTAGAAAGTCCCTGTTCCCCGGCCAAAAGGTGTAAGAAGGTACTGTGAGGTTTTAGTCCATGCGACTCGGGCATATCCACCCTTTGCTGTCCGGCGGGATGGATATCCGTTAGTGATTTCCCCATGAAGAAAAAAAAAAGTGGGTTAAAACTTACCGAGTTGAGTTTTTGGCGGGATTTTAGTCCATCATGTAGTGGATTACGTAATATAGTTAGTTTATTGTGCATAAGTGAAGTAAAATATGGAAAATAACACAACGGAGCATGAAATTCTGAGATGCCACAAAAACTCCCTGGAAGGTTCCAGCAAGGGATCCACCATCATGTTAGAATATTGATACACTACACGTTTAATATTGAAATGATCGCACGACGCTTCTGATATTATTGACTACGTGACAATGGCAGTAGTAATCGAAAAGACTGATTGCCAGAAATAAAATTAAAAAAGAAAACTTACTGAGTTGTAAGTTCTCCCAGCGTTCCTCCCATCGTCGTAGTAAGGCATTCCGCTGGTTGGTGAGCTGCAGCAGCTTGTCGCGTATGTCTCCGGAGGCGTAGTGCTGCCGCGCGAGCAGCTCCCGTCCCAGCGAGATGCACGCCGAGAAGTTGTCCTCGCGCGTGTCTATCTCCGCCTTCAGCGACTGGTGGTTGTTCATCAGCAGCTCCACTCCGCTCACGTCTCTGAACGTATCCACATACCGATCAGTGTATACAAATACTCGTCTAGTTTAGTTTGCATTGTGGTATCATTTCAAGACTATGTGGTTTAAATATCGTATATCTGCAAGTATACAAGTACTGTACGAGTACGAGTTTTGGGGTGTAAGGGGTGTCGAGTAACATCTTAAGACTTGAGACACCCAAGCCAACCTCACCTGCACGTGGTGCACCCTGCTGATCAACGAACGAGGCAATGGCGATAGCGGGGTGGTAGGGTTTTACAGCCCGACTGGGTCGCAACCACCATGTATATGGCGAAAAGGCCGTCATAGTGACTCGCTTCTGCGTGTCGCGTTTCGGGATCAGCCTGTGCATATCCAGTACTATCGTCATTATGGCCGGCATGACAGCGGCGACCGGCGATAGATAATCTGTCTATCGGTGGTTGCCGATGTTTTTGGATTGTACTATGCTTAACATCAGGCATAGTGCAGTCACTTTGTCGTGCTTCAATAAAAAAAAAAACATATAATTCTCTTAGGCATTTCGCACGCGACTAATCATTTAGAAGTTAATCACACATAACAATACGAAATATGAATATAATTATAAATCATTTAGCGAGAAATAGAACATCATAACAAAACATTCAACAAAAGTGAAAAAAATATTATCACTGACATTATTAATATTCTGCAACTAAGTTGTCGAAATATGTATAATGGATTTATATAATAGTCATTGTTATAATCACATAACTATAAATCACATATTTAATTAACTTGTTCGAAGATAAACGAAATGCCAAAATACAAGGAGGGATGTTGTTGTTATTTTTTTTTATTTTTTTCGATCTGACTACGCTATTGACCTAGCAAGGTCTTAACAGCTTCACCGGACTACGGATGTTGTTGTGCTATTTCATAACTATTATATATTGCAATAATAAAATGTTGTATGTATAAAGTGTGTATATTACCTCGGTTTCTCGCCGGTATTCATCTGTCGCACGACGTCGTCCATCCAGATGGTGAGGTTGCGCACCTGGTTCAGGAACCGGTAGAGATCGTCCGCGTCCTCGAGCTTGGCCTTGCGAGCGGCGCACGCGGCGTGCAGCGCGGCCCACGCCTCCGCCACCTCCGCCTCGCGACGCGTTATCTCCGCCGCCTTCTCGCCCGCGTACGACGCGCCCAGCCGCGAACATTCCGCGCTTATCGACTCCACCTGCACACCCACCCGCACGCATTAACCCCGCCACTACGACATTAACACGTTCGCCAAGACTACTACGCGCTTATCGACTCCACTTGCACGCTCACACGAACACGCGGATTAATCCTGTCACTATGACCTTAACAAATTCGTCGCTCGTACTACGCGCTTATCGACTCCACTCGCACGCTCACACGAACACGCAGCTTAACCTGTCACTATGACCTTAACAAAT
>JACEII010000027.1:1920209-1959452 GCA_014332785.1 Antheraea mylitta | reverse complement strand
ACTCCACCTATACGTTCACACGAACACGCAGCTTAACCCTGTCACTATAACCTTTACAAATTCGTCGCTCGTACTACGCGCTTATCGACTTCACTTGTACGTTCAACCGAGCACGCAGCTTAACCCTGTCACTATGACCTTAATACGTTTGTTGCTCGTACTACGCTTTTATCGACTCCACTTGCAGGTTCACACGAACACGTATCTAAAACCCCTCTTTCCCTACTATGACCTGAGCACCCTCGTCGCCCAGCGCGATTCGACAGTGTTTCTCGCAAGGCCCAAATCCGATTATTCTCGCTACGCCGTAACGTAAACAAGAATATGAACAATGAACCCCGAGTATTATGATTATATTATAGATCTTATTATCCTCTACTTATCACAACGCATTTTATATCGCAATGGCAGATATGATAACTTTTAAATCTGGAATCTCACTGTAACTGTCTCAAATCCATTATTTAATCGAGAAACCTATTTTTAGGAAAACTACATAAATGTTTTAATAGTCGGGAGATAGAAAACAAACTATTTGTAATACAAAAGCGGTACTTATTAATCTTGATAAATAGAGCGAAAAGATTATTCGCCTCACTGTTTTCCATTACCTGTTCTCTGTTCTCTGAGACACTGTTCTCGCTCTACCCGACACAGTGTTTACCCCCACCACTTGTTGTCACACAGAAAGGTCGCTGGTCTGAATTAGCATAAAGATGTAGGGTACCTGCTGGTGCAGCGTGGTGAGGTCCTGCATGAAGTTGTGGTGTTTGCGTTGGAGCGTGCCGACGCTGATGGCGTCGCGTCCGAGCTCGTCGCTGACGCCGCGCGCCTTCTCGCTGACGCGCTGCAGCGTGTCCTTGCAGTCGTGGAAGTACTTGTGCAGCTCCCGGGACGCAGCCAACATCTACACCACAACATCACACATCTACACCACAACATCACACATCTACACCACAACATCATACTCTCTCACTCTTATATTATTATTATAGTGTTGCCATGATTGAAAGTCACCACTAGAGGCGCTTGTAATGGTGGCAGCCAACTCTTGCTGAATTGTCCGCCATTGTAGCAATACTATGGCATAATTCTAACATAACGAATGCTCGTTCAGTGGTCGTCTTCCGACCACCGAATAAGAAAACTTTTCTAATTTTTTCATTATTAACACAGACATGACACAAACTTCTTGTTATTTAAAATACGCAGTAATGACATGCATTCACTGTAGTTTGAGCATGACTGCTATATGTGGTTTCTTTTCCAAACCTACCGCATTTAAATCCGGTGCGGAATTTTACCGGGCAATGCGCGAGTTTTCATATAATTTCATACGTTACATATTTTGCGGGAAAAAAGCCGCAGTGCATGCAGGCACTAAGCATTCTTTATTCCTTTTTTATTTCTGCATATTCTTGGGCTGTACCTTTTTCTGCTTCCGTTTAATCATGATAAAGAATGGTTTTAATGGTTTGTGAACAACTATAGTTGTTACTGTACTTGATTTATTTAATACATCAGATTTTTAAATGACAAATAATTCATAAAAATCATGATTTCATAGATTTCATTTAGCCTACCTTGCATTAAATAATACGCATACTTAATTACTACTTCTTTATAATAGGAGGATATATCTATTTACATAAATAATATGGCAAAAAAACATCAGTTAAGTAAGGGGATCTCAACATAACCGAAAATCATAACAATTGATCTCGAGACAAAAAGATTTTGGGGACCTATGTGTAGACAAAGATAAAGGTAATTAATATAAACTAGTGACCTGAGTCCTGGTCTCGATGAGTTCCAGGAGGTCCTGCCAGGTCTCCTTGAGTCCCTCCTTCCACTGCGCTATAGTTGCGTTGTCCGAGTGTCCCATAGCGATCATCTGGTCGGCGATGCGTTCCGCGGTCGCGACGCGCTCCGAACCCACTGCCTGGGTCTCGCGAGCGAACTCCTTGAACCTCTCCCATAGAAGCTAACATAAAAAAAAATCAATTACACACATTAAGCAACTTGGGTAGGCCCCCAGATTCCTTATGAGACTCTTTTTTTTATATATAGCAGGTAAACGAACAGCCGAGTCACTTGTAAGTGATCACCGCCACCCATAGACACTAGTAATACGGGGGGAGTTGCAAGTGATTTGCCAGCCTGTGTTAGCGGAAGGTGGGTGAGGAGAGGGGGTTGGGCCTCCGACGGTCTCACTAGCCGAAATAAAGCAACAATGCAAGCACTGATACTACACGTCGTTTGTCTGTGGGTCGGGTGATAGCACCGAGGGTGAGCCGACCCATTCATGCTCAAACCAGTAATAGCTTCAGCGTGGCTCTACAAGCTATACGACTTCTACGATATTTGTCTTTGGTTACAATAAATACAATAAAAAGTGTAGAAACATATTATCGTCATACATTATGTTATCATTTACTTCCGGGTACCGTTATAACACATCTAGGCTGGTAAATAAAGCTAATTTTGCTCTTTTTTGTTTATTAGTATTTGTTTTAATATTAATATTTTATAGGTCAAATGTGTAATCTGGTGTAAAATCAATATTCTTGAGAAATTTAGTAATTTGTAATCAAGACGTAAAAGCTTCTCACTGACATAATACACCTCAAATTTAATTTTTTTAAACCGGACAGGTTTTCCATAGATTTCAATAATCTCATGCTACTTTTTTATTGTGGTTAACAGAAGTTCATGTGTTCTAGAATGATAAGGACAGAGAACTCACTGTAACATGATCGTAGTCCTGTCCAAGTTCCTGTGAGCTAGCGACGAGCTCCCTCTCAGTGATCCATTGCTCAAGGTCGTCAACTTCACGTGACAGTTGGAACAGTCGGAGTGCCTCGTCCAGCTTAGCTCGTCTTTCACCAGCCAGATCTTTAAGACCAGCATACAGTTTGTCCACTTGCGATTGTTTCACAGATATCTGCTCACTGCAATTAATTAAACAATTTTTTTATAGACATAGGTAAGATTAAATCAGTTCAGTATATTTTTATGCTCTATTTCTCAATTGACTATATTTTTCTTTAGTGGCTATTGTACAGTATTCTAAATAAAAAAAATGGCATTTTTTTTATTTCAAATTATTCCATACTAGCCTCTACCCGCGACTTCGTTCGCGTCGAGTAGATACACTAATACTAACACGCAGCAGTTCTCCAAAGGAAACAACATCCCGACTTTGAAACATTTTTCATCTGTGCTCCGTTCCTATTGGTCTTAGCGTGATGATATATAACCTATAACCATTCTATATGAATGAGCTATTTAACACTGAAAGAATTATTTAAATCGGATCAGTAGTTCCCGAGATTACCCCCTACAACCTCACAACATCACAACGTCACAAACTCACAAACTTTACCTCTTTATAATATTATATTATATTCCATATAAGATCAGCATCTGCCAATAAAAGTGTCGTAAGAATAGGTCAAACAGTTACAGAAAATTAACGCCGAAAAAGTCACGAGTAACAACTACTATTGAATAATTCTAGATTGATTTCGAGATATTGTCAATATTATCATATTATACTAGCTGTACCCGCAGCTCCGCATGCGTTTTTAAAAATTGTATTATAAATTATAAACTTGTGAGACTATGTCCAATTACAAAAATGCTCTTTAAAAACAATTGTAAGTAGGACACGCATGCCACTTTCCGTAACATGTAACCTGTTCGTTAGATATATAAATACTAACAGCGTGCCAAATGAGGTTTACCATCAGCAACATATTTGGAATTTTAACCCACCATATAACTACTTTAGTGCTCACTTACTGTGCAAGGGTCTAATAAAACAATATCCTAATATATTATTATAAAGAATTACATTAAGTTGCTATAATTATAACGTCGAATCGTAAACATTAAGGTGATAATTATTTCTCTAATTAAAAATAAAGAATGCGTTGAAATCTTGCTAAATTTCATGGAGTTAAAGTCGCAATTAATAGCTAGTCTAAAATAGAATAACCTCAATTACTTTTTATAAGGTTCGCTATTTACAATGAAAATCCCGTGAAAAACGGTTCAATCCTTCTGGTAATAACATAGCGGGCGAAGCCACGGACAACATCTAGTATAAATTAAAATTGCTTAAATTACTTTATATGAGGTCGGCTATCTGCCAGTGTAAATCTCGTAAAGATTGGTCTAACCGTTTTTAAGATAGACCTACGGGTGAAGCCACAGTTAACAGCTAGTATAAACTGAAATTGCTTGAATTACTTTTTATAAGGTCAGCTATCTGTCAATGAAAGTTTTGTAAAGATCGGTATAACTGTTTTGGAGATAGTGCTGCGGGCGAAGCCACGGTTAAATTAAAATACACTTAATTACTTGTTATGATATCCGTTATCTGTTGGTGAAAGTTCTATGAAAATCGGTGCATCTGTTTTAGAGATAGCATTGTAGACGAAGCCGCGGTTAACACTTAGTCTAATTTAGAGTAGCCTATGTCGCCCGCAGTAATTTCCGCTATCTGCTAATGAAATTCCTGTCAAAATTGGTCCAGCCGTTTCGAAGATTACCCGGAATAAACAGACAGACAGACAGACAGACAGACCGACAAAAATTTTAAAAATTGCATTTTTGTTATCAGTAGCGTGTATACGTTCATACCCAATCAGTGAAAAAAAAATATTTCGCTGTTACATACAAACACTTCATTTTTATTATATGTATGTATAGATAACACAATAAATAGAGCTCGTCATGTACTTATAAGTGTTAAATAAAGTAAACTTCATTTCTTAAGGGTAAAATTGTTTTTGTATATAAATTTATATACATAAAAATATAGTTCATTTGACGCTTGATTCGTTGATGATGATTGACATAGCTATGATCATTTGATGCGGAATGTTTCATAGATTGTTCAGTGCTACTTGTCTTTAAGATTCGATAGACAGTTTGCCATTTTTGAAGCACCTAACGAAGGGATTTGGAAGCAGCTTATGTATTCTGAATATATGCTTGTGAATATAGCTGACACAAAATTGTATTCAGTACATGGTTAGATGTGAATCTATACTAATATAATAAATTTTATTTGTTTGTTTGGTTGAACACACTAATCCTAGGAAGTACTGGTCAGATCGGAGAAGTTCTTTCAGTGTTAGATAGCTCGTTTATTCAGGCTATATCACGTTAAGATAGAACAAGAACAGGGCAACAACGTAGAACTTTTCAAAATTGGGATATTTCTCCTTTTGAGAGCTTCCGCTACGTATTAGCATTAGCCCAAAGTAACTATTCCACGCGGATGAAGTCACAGGCAGAAGCTAGTAATAAATAGAATCATTCAGATGATACACATATAGGTTTCAGTTGTTCTTTCGAGCGCCTTGCATTTTACCCCTACTCTGCAGTCAGCTGTAATTCGACATGTGATAGATAGAGGGAAAAATTTGAGATGGAAAAAAATGTTTCACTTTTAAAAGTAGTTTTTTTTCTCGAACTGACTACGCTATTGACCTGGCAAGGTCTTTACAGCTTCACCGGACTACAGCTTCACCGGACTACTAGGAAGATATACTGACCTAAGAGGATGTTCTTCACTAGTAAGCTGGCGCACCGTCTCACCGAGTTGTCTGATAGTCTGTGCATAGTCATCCACAGCTTGTTCCAGTATCTCGTGCTTCTTCATGAGGTTCTGTGCGGAGATCTCATCCTTTCCTCGATCTTCCACCATCATGTACAGTTCCTGTTCGCTCATCCAAGCTTCCGCTTCGTTAGCATCAAATAGATACTGCTGGGCCTTCTCCCATTGGGACAGGTTGTTCTTGCGTTGTTCGATGGCATCTACATTTACGAATTTCTTTTTAGTAACATTATTATTAAAAACACAAAATAGAATTGGTTCAAAACAAAGGATTATATATGTTATTTATTTATATTCAATGAATTTAGAAACGGAAGCAACAATGTCCTACTTATTTCTTTTAGATTTTTATAATTCGTCACAATTTTCAATGAAACAAGTAAGTAGTTGATTCCCGCAACTTCGTCTATTCTCTTTATTATCGTAACCATGTATTTCATGTACAGTGGGAAACATAAAAAAGAACTAAAATGTATTTTTATTATAAAATTACTGTGCAAATAGTTGTTTAGACAATTGAAGTTATCACTTTCCCTCTCCTGCGCATGCGCCGCACACCACTTGCCATACTTCACCGACCGCTGAAGGTATTGTAAAAGGCTTATAAAAATGTTAGTATATTAAAACTTTGAAATGAAGATATCGTCATGCTTTTCTTTTAAGATAAGAATCAAAGGTCTCAAAAAAAAAACCTAAAAAAAACTTTAGGCGCGTATAACAGCAGACCTCTATCTTTTTATTTTTATATATTACACGATATATAATTTTGAAAATGTAATATTCGTTTATATATAAAAAGAACTCACCCTTAAGTTCTCGCCACCTCGCCGTAAGTTCTTCGATAAGCTGCTTGAACTCGGGTGTGGCCTCGTGTCCCTCGTCAATTAGCTTCTGTCCGTTCGAGATGACAGTGAGAATTCTCGGCTCGTGGTTATCCGTCTCGGTCTTCAGCGACTGGTTCTTCTTCTGCAGCATTTGTACATTGAACAACGAGTTACCGTAATCGGTGCTCGTCGCCAGCGGCATTTTCTCGTGTATCCACAGCTTCTCGTCTTCGACATCGCGACGGAACTGGAACGCTTCCTTCTTCTTCGCCAAGTGACGTTGACGTTCCAGCAACGGTGCCTTGAGTTGTTCGAACCTCTGTTCCACTGTTCGCTTCTTCTCCTTTATCTCTTCCATCTTATCCGGCACTGTCTTCTGGAGGTATTCCGCCTGAGTCTCCAATTCCGTGACCTGTTTCGCTTTGACAGCCATTTGGGTTTCGATCATCTGCTGCTTCTGCATCAGTATATTGACCGATGCCAAGTCGGTACCGGTGTCAGTGTTTTCGATCTGTTTCTCGAGCTCGTTCATCCAAGAATCGATATCGTCGCAAGTTTGATGGAGAAGAACCTCCCTGTTAGCGTCGAAGAGACGTTCACCCTTATCCTTCGTCGTTGTTTGAAGGTTCTCGAATTGGTCTTGGAGTTCGTGCATTTTGGGTGAAATGACCTCGACGAATTCCGGTTTCTGCTTCATCAGCTCCTGAGCGGCGTTCTGTACCGCGAATAAGCGTTCCTTGTTGGCAGCGATTTCGGCTTCGAAGGCTTGGTGGCGGGTCCATTTAGAATGGATGGTTTTTGCTGAACGGTACGTGTCATCCTGAGCGGTGACGTTCTTCTCCTGCACCCATTCGCCGAGTTCGTCGCAGTCCTGGAGGAACTGGTGCAGTTGCAGCTGATCTTGGAGTTTCTCCATCTGTTGGACAGCTTTGTCCCTGTTGGCGTTTCGTCTCGCTTCGATGTTCTCAGCCTTACGTTGTATCTTATCGGCATCGAAGTGTCTCTCTTCCACGAGCCGGTTGGCGAACTGTACGACGGAGTTGATCTTGTCGTCGTTGGCTTCCATGGTCGTTAAGAAAGCTTCGTGTTCCTTGATCATGTTTTCTGCTTGTTCCAAGTTGGTTGGTGGTTCAGTCTTTGCTAGTCTATAAAAAAAAATGAATAAAATATGAATTAGACGAAAGACTTATATATTTTCTTTTACATTGTATCAAATATAAACGATCTCCACGTGACACTATGCATGATGGTGTTTTGTTTCGATTGAAATGAAATCGATGACAGAAAGGTTAATTGACTAACATGCAAAAATTGACAAACACATGTTTATCTCTTAACCTTTCTAACGTCGAAATCATTTATAACAAAATTCCATACACAGTTAATCCTTGATAGGCTGTAAGTAAGCTGTAAGTAAACAATAAGGATTTTATGAAGTTCAACCCCTAGATCGTAGTTTCTCTTTTATTTATTTAAAAATTGAAAATAATTATTACATGGAAAATATGTGACAAGCTGGAGGTAATTAATAGTAACAATATAAAAGAGCCAGACCTGTGCTCCTGGTGTGAGAGCAGCACCTCAGCCTGCCGTGCGTCCCGCTGCAGCAGCTGCAGCTCGAGGCTCTGCGTGAGGAGCTGCTGCCTGTTCTCCCACATCTGCTGCAGCTCGGCCCAGCCCTCGCGCAGCGCCTTCAGCCGCTCGCGTAAGAACATGTACTGGGGATCATCCTGGGTCGACGGCTCCTGCATCATATAATTAATGTAATTCTATAAAACCCCGGTAAGTCGAACATAGGTAAATAGAACCCCGTAAATTCGAACTTGTGAAGGTCAAATCGAACCTCTCGTTATAGAACCTCGTTAAGTCGAACCTTGATAAGTAGAACGCCCGCAAATCGAACATATATTTGATTGTAGAACCTCGTTTAGTCGAACCTCGGAAACTAGAGACTCGACAAATAGGACGCCCGCGAATCTAACATATATTTGATTATAATACTTCTAAAACTCTATGATTTTATAATAATAATTTACATAAGTCAATGAAAAAATAAGAAGTTACAAACTGCAAAATGTCTAACAATAATTTGTATACAGAGTTCTGTAATAAATCTGTTTATTTTATCTCTGCTAGTGAAAATTACGTAAGATTCTAAAGGTATAAAAGTCGATCATTTAACTACGAAAACCTTTCTAAGTTTACTTATATGAATTAAAACCTCTGAAACACGTAGCTCGAAATATGTACCTTGGAGTTCGATTTACCGAGATTCTGTACTGTACAAAAAAAAAACATAAACCAGAATTACTAAAAAAATTATTAGTAGTCCTGACAACTTTAAAGAAACTGTTGTAAATGTTGAAAAATAAATTGCAAATATTTAAGTGTTTCAAATGAAAAGAAATACTAACGGCAGTGATTTTTTCTCCGTACTCCATCATCTTGGCATATTCGTCTTTGTAGTTGTCGATCTCTTCCTTGATGGTCTGATGCTGGGATAGAAGTTTCTCGGCCTCCGGTAAGCTCGATGGAGTATCTGATGTTTGATTTCATTTTACATATTTCACTCCAACAATATTTTAAAACCTAATTATTACTTTGTAAATGAAGTCATGGCTGTCGGAATTGATCATGCGAGTGTATTGATAGTGTTTGGTGCAAATAATCTATTATTGATATATACTAAATGACTATTGGCTAGTAGCCGATAGCCAATACTAACAATACTCAATTACTATTGGCTGTTTAGTATTGCCTGAATACTTTTAAATGTTGTTCAACTCCTAGAAACGATATACTGTCATTTGAAACCTCAGACAATTGAGATATCTGCAGGAGTTTTTGGCGGGTTTTTAGCCTGTCATGTAGTAGATTTTAAATTTTATTCATAATCTTAAGCTATATGACTCTATATTTTTTAACATTGGTGGTGTTTTACATAATATAGTTAGTCTATTGTGAATAAGTGAAGTGAATGGAAAATAATACCACGAAGCATGAAACTCTGAGATGCCACAAAACTCCCTGGAAGGTCTAACAAGGAATCCACTATCTTGTTAGAATATTCAAATAATCACACGACGCTTGTAATATTATTGTACTAGAACGTCAAAACAAAACAACTATAGTTAGAACTCACCCTCGGAAGCGACATCGGTTTGGGTCTTGGTGAGCCACGCTTGGAAATGATCGACGGAACGTAGGAAACGATGCAAATCACCGGCTTCTTCCAATTTCGCATCGCGCTCTTTGAGCTATATACAAAAATAAATAACGTTTACAAATCGAGAAAATTATTATTGTATGACCAAAATGAGCTATCTTAGTCGTTCCTAATATTATACGTTATCTATCAAGATCTTCAAATTTTGTTCGTATAAAATATCAACGGAAGAAGGCAGAGAATTGTTGTAACTTGAAAACCAGAGCCAAACAACTATTTCAAAACTTCAATTTTTTTTTTATTTGTAGCACTAAGACTAGTCAGAAAAACAAGGTCGTGTCGATAAACAATGGAATCGTAGAAAAGCGAGAAACAGAACATTCCAAGTGGTATTATTTTATACAAAAATATAGTAAAAAGAAACTTAACCCAAAATGCAAGTTACGACATTACCGCTTTCTCCCGTCGATATGAAGATCATAAAAAAAATATTTAAAACCTTATGGATGGCAAAATTTAATCGCCGTTCCCGGTGTATAAGAACTGGAAATTAAAAAAAAATGAACATGTTATATCAATGATAATAATTGGAATTAGTTCATTTTGGAATGTAAGGCCACATATATTATATTTTTTATTAAAAACTAAAAGGTTTTATTGTGTTATACGCTTTAAATCAATGTATATAAAAATCAATTGCTGCATGTATGTACGCGCGTCACTACAGAACAACCACATTTATTTGATTAATTCGACTTTATTGATTAATTCGATTTGGATATCGACTTTGGAAGTCAGGACAAGTTAAGGATGATAAAAAATGTTAAAAAAACCATATGAATAAGTGAAACATTTAAGCAAAATGAGTCAGCAAGGCATAAACCAGTAGGGAAATCTTCAAAAATATTGACAGAACTGACAAATTGACGTTTAGTTGTTCAGTTGCCATTATATTTCATTACATCGTTGAACTGTAAATGGATAGACTTTGGGCTAATTTGTTTCACTGTTTCAAAGCAATATTTATGTTTTTTTTTTAATTTCAAATGTCGATTTCTTAATCGAATAAATCAATTTTTTAATGATATGAGAGTAGTATAAAATTGTAAGTAACCCATTACTATGTTACTGTCTTGTTATACCATAATCGGTAGCTGTAAGTGTTCTTAAATAATTAAAATTTATGTGTAAACAGACATTTAGGCTCCACTTTAGGATTTCGTCATTATCTAACTTTTTTTCTTACATATAATAATCTTTGAAAATGATTCACAAATATGATTTGAAAATGAGAGAGATATAAGAGACAGCGTACCATCTGCGTGAGCTGGTCCCAGTTGTCGGTGATCTGTAAGACTCGTTCGCGGATGAGCTGCGCCTCCTCGGGGTGCTCGTCCTCGATCGCGTTTGCCTCGCTCTCCAGCGACGAGATGCGCGCCTGTATCGCCGCCAGGTCGCGCTCCATGCCCGACAGGCGCCGCTGCAGCGTCATCACGCCTAAACACAAACATATTTATCCAAACACTGCTAAACGACCGATGTGACGTCACGACGGACGGCCTGACGCACACTCTTATGCCGTCACGCCACTCTCGTAGTCAGCACGCTTAACCACAGAATACATCAAAAACCAATAGTTGTCTAAACTATGATATTATAGATTACTAGCTGTTACCCGCGGCATCGCACGCGTTTTTTGAATTTATTAAAAAAAATATTAAAAATTGTTATTAGATGTGTAAATAACAATAATACTCTTTCAAACATATTTGTAAGTATGACACGCACATCATCTACAGTAACGGATAACAGTTCATCACTACATAGTGTAAAACAAAGTCCTGTTCCACATCTGTCTATATGTCTGTTCGCGATAAGATCAAAAACTACAAAACGCATCTTTATGTCGTTTTCATTAATATATAAAATGATTCTTGGGCAAGGTTTAGGTATAGTTTGTCTTATTATCAGGGCAGGCAATGTCTGCTGAACCCGCTAGCTTAAAATAAAATAGCCAATTAGTTACTTATTTGCTTGTAAAATTCCCGTTCAAATATTACTTGTAGTCCATTGAAGCTGTTAAGACCTTGCTAGGTTAATAGCGTAGTCATTTCAGAGTTATTTCAGAATTGGCAGTATGAATTAATTCCTTCGCCTGTATTGATGAACGAATATTATTACTACTAACCTTTTAGAATAGCAGCACGAAATAGACTTTAAAAATGTTTGCGATAGCAACGTACTACTTATAATCAAAAATTGGAATTAAAAATAACGTAGAATAAACATTTGAACAGGAACACAAAATAAACCCTAATAATATTTCCGATAGAATGTTATCGTGTTACCATGGTAACGCAAAGATAATACTGACACTGACACTGACACGCAACGGATGCTATAAAAATTGCCCGATTTTGTGACATTCTTGATTAATGCTCCGCTCCTATTGGTTTTAACCTGATGATATGCCTATAGCCATCCTCGATAAATGAGCTATCTAACACTAAAAGAAACATTCAAATCGGACCGGTAGTTATTGAGATTAGCGCGTTCAACCAAACAAACAAATAAACTCTTCAGCTTTATAATATTAGAATAGTTATGTAGAGTAACCACACCTAACTGCAGAACACATCACAATCTAACACTTGTAAATTTAACTGGTATGCCTTCACGGCAGACGATTGTAGGTTCATCAGGCCTCTCATGTCACAATCCAACAATTTCCCAAAATCTGGTAAGGTAGATTTGTTAATATTGGCGTGACTACTACTAACCCATACGCCATCACAAGAAACAGCGTGACACTCTCTTACGCCGTTATGTTCCCTCTACACCGCCTCTCCTGACTTCCTTGTGTATATGTGCATAAATACAATTCAGCAGTTTTTGGCTCTCTATGTGATTTGCATACTATCTTATATAGACTTGACATGTTATTAATTACAAGTTCTAATATTAAATTAAATGTATACATACGTCGGACATATCGTGGCGTACAACTTTCTACGAGTATTCAAACATTAGCTTAGTATTGTTCTACAAAATGAACAATAAACTAGTTATAGTTGCCATAACTTACAATGTCCAAACTATTAAAGAAGAAAACTTGATACATATACAAATTCATATATAATTAAGATTATTGTTACATAGTGAACTAAGAAGGTAATGTAGATCTTAATGGAATATTTTTTATAAAGATTACCTCATAGTAATAGAATCAATTATACAATAGATTAGTTATTTACACCTAATAAAATGGATCAGACAGAAATAATTTACTGATCATATTTCTATAATTCATTATAATACTTTAAATTTTTAAAATAATATGGTGGTTATGGAACATACCGTTAAGGTCCATCTCGAGATTGTCGGTCTGCTGCAGGATTCTCTTTTTGTCTTCAATCCAGGAGACAGTCTCGCGGCATTCGATGTGGAATGTCTGGACTCCTTGAGCAGACTTCAGATCGTCCTTCTTAGCCTCTGCCTGTGATTACAAAACAACAAATAGTTAAGTATATAAGCTTTTTCGAATTCATGCACAAGATCAAACATAATTCATCAGTTTTAATTTGATGCTTTTCTTATTACTATTTGTTCCAATCTTATTACTTTATATGTTAAATGTGACCATGAACTATCATTTCCTTGGATATTGCTACTCTTTAAACTTTCACCCAGTATATATAGTGTTTCGGGTGGTGTGTCGCGTGATGTGTCGGGTGGTGTGTCGGGTGGTGTGTTAGGTGGTGTCGGTGTCGTGTCGGATGCTATGTCGGATAGTGAATGGGGTGTGTTGTGTCGGATAGTGTGACGAGTGTGAGGTTGGTGGTATCGTACCTTGTCCCGGAGCGCGCTCCAGGCGTGGTTGAGCTGGGCCTGGCGGTCCTGTATGCGCGGCGCCTGCGGGTGCTCCACGTGTATAAGTTGGCGCGCGAGCTGGTTCACGACGGCAACACGCGATGCGTTCGCATTCATCTCCTTGTCGAAACCGTCGTATCTATATACAAACAAATAGTACAAGCAACAACTTAATAACCATCTTCAGTACACCACATCATTAAAGATTACAATGTGTGTGTTTGTACCTGTGCTTCATGATCTCGACGTCGTCGATGTCCTTGGGCGGCAGCATGGTGTCGAGCATGCGGTCCTTCTCCGCGATCCACTGGTCCGCCGCGTCCGCCTCCGCCAGCAGCTTGAACAGCGAGAGCGCGTCCAGCAGCCGCTGCTTCCGTAACCGCGCCAGCTCCGCCAGCTCCCCGTGCCGCGCGTCCACCGCCGCGAGCCGCTCGCGCACCTCCACGCTGCTCGCGTCCTCCGGGCTCAACTCCTGCGCCTGGGACACACACGCACACATAGCTCAACACTCCACCGACACACTCAACAACGTATCCCTTTTGGTGTTTTTGGCGGGATTTTAATGTCATGTAGTGGATTTTATATTTTATTCATAACCTTGTGTTATTTGACTCCATATTTTTGTAAATTTTGGTAGTGTTTTACGTAATATAGTTAGTTGATTGTGCATAAGTGAAGTAAATGGAAAATAATACCACAGAGCATGAAATTCTGAGACCCCACAAAAACTCCCTGGAAGGAAGTTCTAACAAGGGAACCACCATCTTGTTAGAATACTGAAATAATCACACGACGCTTGTAATATTATTAACTACGCGACAATGACAATAATAATCTGAAAAATTGGTTGCCAAAAAAAAGTTAAAAAAGACGTGTCTCTAATCAGCGTTACCGCGTCGTCCTGGCTCAGCTCCTGTACCTATTCATACGTAGTTCATAATTCCACCGAAAACACTCGACAACGTGTCCTTAATGATAATTAACGCGTCCTCCGGACTAAGCTCCTACGATTGCACATACGGATGCAATATCGTTACTTACAATAATAAAATACCCATGTTCAGAACATCGATGTTTACGAACGATGTATCGATGTTCCGTCGATGTATTTAGAAAAATAATTGTATATGGATGGAAAGGTAAATAGAAAAAAAACTACTTAATATTTCGTGAATTAGATTTCAAAAACAATAATTGTAGCAACCTTATATCTTGTTCTTAATGACCGGTACCATTCGATGTTTTAAAACATTTAATTTTCATTCTTAAGTGTGACTGAGGAAGGATACAGGTTAATATTATAAAACATAGATCTATCGTTTGCGAGGTGTACCGAGGCATGTGCGCACAAGCATTCACACTCACACACACGCACAGGTCATCTCTGTAAAAACATCGATATCTCTCGTTTTTTTTTTTACATTTCCAGTATTTATACACCGAAAACGATGTTCAAATTTTGTTATCCATAAAGTTTTTAGTTTTTTTTTTTTTACGATCTTCATATTTCACATGTACAAAATTTGAAGGTTTTGAAAAATAAAGTAAAATATTAGGTAAAATTAACTCTAGTTCATTTTAAAATGTAACAACTCACAAAAATTTCTACATGTATGTGGGGGTCTATCATTCGGATCGCAATTCAAAGAGAGTTCACAAAGATGTATAAAGAAGAGAGGAGGTGGAGGAAAACACCATGTATCAACAACACAACATTTTCAAAAACAAATATTAAGCATACCAAAAGCAATCACAGTAACTATAATTGATAAGATTTGAAAAAAGTCAGCATATAATTACATCACTACTCATTTTAAATTGAAATTATAGTTCAAAGGTATGTATGTACCTGTTGTTTGAGTTGCTGGATGACATTAGCATAGTTCTTTAGTTCATCAGTGACATCCTTATGTTTCTTCAGCAAGCTCTGCACTTGAGCCTCGTCCACGCCGGTATCTTCAGATGACACCAATCTATATGAAAAATAGATTTTCATTAGTTAAAACCTTTATTTATAATTTTTGTTTAGTATGAATTGTAATATATTAACAAATAAACATAAACATTATGTTTATTTAAACATAGAAGCATTTAGTAGATGGTAGAGCCACTCTGAAGCTATTACTGGCTTCAGTATGAATGGGTCGCCTTGCTCGGGGTAGAACCACCCGACCCACAGGAAACCGACGTGAAGTAACAGTGCTTGCATTGTTGCGTTTCGTTCGGTCAGTGAGAACACTGAAGGTCCATCTCTCATCACCTTCCCCATTTCCTCTTCTCTCCCCCCGCCTAATCCCCCGACACAGGCTGGCAACGCACGTGCGACTCCACTGGTGTTGCAAGTGTCTATGGACGGTGGTGATCACTTAACATCAGGTGACCCACATGTTCGTTTGCCTCCTGTGATATAAAAAAGTCAGTTTTGATTGAAATTCAAATCTTACACCACAGAACTGTCACATTAATGACATAAGGTGAACAATACTGTTAAATCTTTGTTTTTTATTTCACTAACTGACTACGCTATTGGCCTAGCAAGACCTTAACAGCTTCACCGGACTAATTCAATTAATATAGGGATTTAGCAAGAAAATATGTCGGAAAATAAAAAAAATACTAGTCAATTTTTAACAATATCACGTCTCATATAGATATTACTAGCTGTTGCCCGCGGCTCCGCACGCGTTTTTTTTTTAATATATTAAATAAATGTAAAATTTTGATCACATATCTAGTGTAAATTACAATAATACTCTTTCAAAAATATTTGTAAGTATCACACGCACATCATCTACTGTAACAGGTAACATGTACTTGTACATTATATATGTGAATAAGAATAGTGTATCGAATGGGAAGAGATTTATCATCAGCCACATAACTGGAACTTTAAACTGCTATATATATTTATTTATTTATTTATTCATACAGAAATCAACAGTTAATTAATTAGTTCAAATTTATACATATGTAGTAATTACAATATTGGTTTAACCAAGGGATTTCCATTATATAATAACCAAAATACATAAACATCCCTAGCAATGTGTTACCTAGGACTTTCTACATCTTATTCAATAAAAGTAATACATATAAGAAAAACAAAAATAAAGAGGTGTATGTGTATGTGTGTCTGAGTGAGTATATATATATATATATATACATATATATATATATATATAAGTAGTATATTATAGTGATTTTTTGAGTATCAGTCGTGTGTGTTTATTGAGGATTGAATGTGATTCGTAAGTTTACTTTTAAAAGCTGCGCTACTGTCAGAGAATATATCTAGATTAGATGCATGAAGATTGTATGAATGTGTACATCTATTCAACACTGAATTACGGGCATAATTAGACTTAGTTAAGCGTTCGTGAAAGATTCGAGGATTACGAGTCCGATTCGTAATAGTTCTCAAACCAATTCTCTCTAATAAAAATGGGCAATCAATTTTGTTATTTATTAAATTATATAAAAACAGCATATCAGCAACCGAACGTCTATGTTCCAGGCTGAACATACTTAATTCCCTCAGGATTTCATTCCTATTCCCCGATAAAACCATACCTCGACGTTTGAGTATATTTAAGAATTTGTTTTGAATGTTCTCAATTCTTTGGATGTGTACCTTGTAATAAGGAGCCCAAATCTGAGAAGCGAATTCCAGGATACTTCTCACATAAGCACAGAATAAAACCTTGATACTTGTTTTATTTCTAAAAGGAACAGTTATTCTATTTATAAAGCCTAGCATTTTATAAGCCTTTTGAGCAATAATTTCATAGTGATCTACATATGATAGTTTATAATCGAGCATTACTCCAAGATCCCTAACGCAAGTTTCTCTGGAAACGACTATGTTATTCAATTTATATTCATATTTAAGGGCATTTATCTTACGTGTATATGTAATGCACTGACATTTAGATATATTAAGATCCAAAAGATTTAGTGAGCAATATACGCATAGTCTATTCAAATCAAGTTGCAATTTATTACAGTCTTCCTCTGTGCATATTGGCATAAATATTTTAGTGTCGTCCGCGTACATAGAGAAACCTGCGTACTCAAAGCAAGTACTTATGTCGCTCACGTATAAGTTGAATAAGAGAGGACCCAAATGTGACCCTTGAGGAACGCCTGATGTTATAAGTGAAAATTTGGAATGATGTTTACCTATTTTAACGGCTTGAGATCGATTTTCAAGGTACGATATAAGCCACCGCAGCAAATCACCATGGATACCTATAGCTTCAATTTTTTTTATAAGGATCGGGTGAGACAAACGATCGAAGCACTTAGCGTAATCAGTATAAATCGTGTCAACTTGTATACCCTTATCCATTACTTCAATAACATAATCTGTGAAACACGCAAGATTTGTAACTACGGATCTTCTCTTCATAAACCCATGCTGGTTGTCAGGAATACAACTTTTTAAGAGAGGATAAATGTGATTGTGTACTATAAGTTCAAAAAGCTTACCAAATACTGGCAAAATAGACACAGGTCTATATGATTCAATTTTAACTTTTGATCCACCTTTGTGAATGGGTACAATCAAGGCTTCCTTCCATCTACTCGGAAAGACTCCTACATTTAGTGACTTATTAAAAATGATGGTCAATGGATCCGCTAAAACCGCTGCACATTTTTTAGCAAAGATAGGAGCTATGCCGTCACTACCAGGGCCTTTGCCAGGGTCTAGTAACTTTAAGAGATTTATAATCTGGTCTCTGGTTACAGTTATTTTCGAGATATCAACACAATTTTCTACGGAGATGGCAAATTCGTCATCGTTTGCAGCATTTACTTTTCTGTATATTGATCCAAAATAATCTGAGAAGGCCTCGCAAATCTCTGATACTTCTAGATAAGAATTACCTTTAAAAGTTACGTGTTTTGGTATGTTAATACTACCTTTTAATTGATTAGCATATCGCCAGAAGGATTTAGGATGCTTAGTGATAGACTCTTCACATTTAATTAAATAGTTTCGCCAACATGCCTTTTGAACACGTTTTTGTCTTTTTCGAAGTAAAGCAAAGGTGTCGTAATCGCGAGGATTCCCATTTTGTTTCCACAGTTTGTGATATTTGGATTTTTCATTCATTATTTTGACGAGAGACTTACTGTACCAGGGAGGATATTTATTTGAAAGTATTTTCCAACTAGGTACGAAATCCTGGATTACTTTAGATATCACCGAGTCCATATAAGCCACAGCGTCATCCACATTACGTGGAAGTAATTCATGCTCCCAATTAATGCTCCTTAGCTCTTCACATATAACCTCATAATCCGCTTTATTATAAAGAATAATATATTTATGAGGTTCATAAATCGGCTTAATTTGCAATTCTGGAAGCATCAAGACAAGAGCTGGGTGGTGAGGTAAGTCTTCACATATCAAAGGCGAATCAGCGCGCATGATTTCCGTATATCTGCTGCTAAATGCCAAATCTAAAAATTTTGAATTATCATTGGCGATATGATTATACTGGCCCAGATCAAATTCTGAGACCAAGTCATAAAAATGTTGAGAAGAACCCTCCAGGGAACCTCTATAACCTAATATCTGTCCAGGAGTTCCAAACCAACGAAGTGTATTGAAATTAAAATCGCCAATCAGCAGGAAATTGTCACTCGCAGAATGATTGAAAATATCGTTCAAGTAAAGTATGAAACTATCGAGGATAGGGTCTCGTGAAGAGCGAATACCGGGAAGGTAAACACAGACCACATGTAAATCTACTTTTGTATTAATTAATCTTGCCGGTAGAATAATGTGTATTGCTTCAAAGTGTGCAGAGTGCGATATCGAGATATTAACGCCCATTGTCGCGCCAAGCTCACGCTTAGTGAGAATCATTACTCCTCCACCACGAGCATGACCTGTAGTTGCGGGATTGCGATCGCACCTAAAGGCATCGTAGATAACCGATCTGAAATTTCAGTATCGTAAATACCATCCATTAACCAAGTTTCAACTATAGCCACCATATCAAAGTCAGAAGTCAGTAAGCTTTGCCTGAATTCAATGGTTTTACCACGAATACTCCTAGCGTTCTGATAATAAACAGTTAAAGCCATGACTTGATAAGAGAAAGACGATAATTCTTATATATACGCATTGTAGTTCAAAGAGTTTAAATAAATTAATACAATTATGAAGACAGTGTTGACATTTGAAAATTTTGAATTTTATATTACATGAAATAAAAATTAAATTGTACAAGCCAACGCAGCTTATTAAATATTTTATATGAAATGTACAACTACAAACAAATGACGTGATTATATAACCATAATACACTGCAGCTGATATACACACTATGTTTACCGGGGTAGATCTAAAATGCAAAACATAAACTCTACGAAAAATGTTAATATACAAATGCAACTTGAGATTAATGTAAGTAATGTGATTATGTGTATGTGAGATATGTGTTGATAGATGTGGAGCTACAGTTTTATTAATAACAAATATTGACATAATACGAATCATATATCTAAAATAGTATTCAATAAAACTTAGCTTACAATAAATTTTAAGAGGGTAGGATAAACGACCGATGAATCTCAACCTTAATGGTGAATTATATTTTTTTCGTTCAATGCCATTAAATCTCGTTCTGTCTTTATTTGAAAGGGTGGTGATGTTTCGTTCTTCCTTATGAATATTTTTCCATTTCTCACCCATGAGTATTGAAACCCCAACTGAGAACAAGTTTTTCTTGCGGCTTTAAATAAAGTTTTATTCTGCATAGTTAGGTGCTCATTAATATATAATGATTTTGATTCGCCATGTATACCGATGTCCCTTGATGTACAGCCCTTTTTTCTTCTTATAGCACTAATAAACTGGTCACGTTTCAGTAGAGAGTTCAATTTAACAATTATTGGTCTAGGAAGGCCAGGAACATTTTGCTTCGTCTTTATTCGTGTGGCAAAAATGATATCTTTGTTACCCAGTTCAACGCCGATGAATTTAGCTATATCCGTAATAATTTTCGGTATGTTTTCAGACGCATTTTCCGGTATACCGTAGTCTTCCATATTATTGGATCGAGATTGTTGTTCGTGTTCGTTAATTTTATATTTTAATTCTTCCAAAATTGTATTATTATTAGACCATTCTTGAATTTGTCTGTGTATAGAGTGGAGTTCAACTTCCGATTTATTATTTTTTTCGAGTAGAGTATCGTATTGAGAACTCAAAAATTTGCAGGATTCTTCCAACTCTTAATATCGTTTATTAATCACAAGTAATTCAGCTTTAAAACTATTAACCGTAATTGATAATTGAGTTATTTTCTCATCTTGAATTCTATATTTCTCCTGTATAGAGGATAAAATCTCCTGCTTAAAAAGTTCAAGGTCATTTTTGCTTTCCTGGCGTAAAAGATCCATTTCATTCTTTATTAAATTGAATAAACTTAAAAGGTCGTCAGGTTTAGAACCACTGACGGGTGACGACTCGATGGAGGTGTTAGACGTAGCAGGATCCACTGCTAGTTGCTCATTTACGTCGCTTACGGGTGCACTCAATCCTTTAGTGTGTATGATCTCAGTGCTATCGAGTAATTTCGAGTGTAACAGTGAACAACATGGACAATTCCATTTCGTTTTTGCGGACTGTCTCATCTTACGAAATTTCTCTTCTTGAAGACCAATACATTTGAAATGATAATGTTTGTGACATGTGCCACAATTAATGTTTTCCTGGTCGTAAATCGGCTTATTACAAATGCAGCACTTCATATTTAATAAAACTTAATATGAACGATGAAGCGTCAATTCGTTGAGCGATACAGATGCGGTCTCGAACATATATAAGGCAGGTAAGTAAGAGTATTTATCCGAATAAATGGTTAAACTAAATCACTGCGTAATTATCACTCACTACAAATAACACTTGTGTCCAGAATGTAAATAAATACTTTAAAAAATAATAGGAGAAGTGATCGAACAGACTTTCAAGGGATGCGGGATATGACCCTTAGTGCCCACTTACACTATATAAGAAAGTAATGAAAATATTAAGCTATACATTTTCGAACAATATGTGTTAAATCTTTTATTATATAGATATAATATGTCCATAGTGTCGATATAATTAAGTTATTATCATACCTTGCTATAATTTAAATCACATATAAACATATGACTTTCAATTACAACAGCGATAACCTTGGTGTTACAGTTGTTCATAGGCGACGTTAACCACTTACCATCAGGTGGGCCGTCAGCCTGTTTGCTGCCTTTTGGTATAAAAAAATCTTGGAGTCCAGTACAGCTCGTGTATGTTTACAGTGAACAACATATTTTTGATTAATTTCACATGGACGAAGGCACGGATAACAGCTTATCACTACATAGTGTAAGAAGAAGTCCTGTTCCACGTCTGTCTATATGTCTGTTCGCGGTAAGATCAAAAACTACAGAACGCATCTTTATGCCGTTTTCTCCAATATATAAAATGATTATTGGGCAAGATATAGGTATAGTTTGTCTTATTATCAGGGCGGGCAACGTCTGCTGAACCCGGTAGCTTAAAATAAAACAGCTAATTAGTTACTTATTTGTCCGTAAAATTCACGTTCAAATATTACTTGTAGTCCGGTGAAGCCATTAAAACCTTGCTAGATCAATAGCGTTTCATTTCTAAGAAAAAAAACCGTTCAAATAGGTCCAGCCGTTTCGGAGATTACCCGTAACAAATAAAATAAAACAGACATATCCACAGAATTAAAAAAAATGTTGATATTTGTAGCATCACGGATATGTTTAATATAAAATACACTCACTTTACTTTTATTATACGTAATATATCACAAATCAAAAATTGGGTACAAAACTAACGTAGAATAAAAATTTTTGAGGAGTTTTTGGCGGGATTTTAGTCTGTCATGTAGTGGATTTTATATTTTATTCATAATCTTGTCTTACTTATCTGTATATTGTGTTAAATTGGTAGAGTTTTATGTAATATGGTTCGTTTATTGTTCATAAATGAAATGAAAGATAAATAATACCGCGAAGCATGAATTCTGTTGTCTTGAAAATTAAGAAGATAAAAATTTACGAAATATTACATAGAAGATTTGGCGCTTATACCTTTACATTATCTTGGATATAGAAAAAAACTACCTATATTAACTACTTCAGAATTGGCAATATGGATTAATTCCTTTGACTATCTTATTGGATGAAAATTATTACTACTAAACTTTTTGAATAGCGACACAAAATAAACTTTAGAAATGTTTGCGATATAAACGTACCACGTATAATTAAAAATTGGTAACAAAAATAACGTAGAATTAACTGTTTTAATAGGAACACAAAGTAAAGCATGAAAATATTTGCGAGAGATTGTTATTGCGTTACCATGGCAACGCATATAGTACTGACATTAACATGCATCGAAAGCTTCCAAAATAGCCCGATTTTGAGACATTCTTCATTAGTGCTCAGCTCCTATTGGTTTAAACGTTATGATATACAGCCTATAGCCATCCTCGATAAATGAACTATCTAACACTAAAAGAAACTTTCAAATCAGATCTGTAGTTCTTGAAATCATAGCGTTCAACCAAACAAACAAACAAACAAACAAACTCTTTAGCTATATATATTAGTATAGATACCTATGTAACTGTCAGTTACAATCCATATTACAGGTGTTATAATTAATTATACCTGAGCGTATCGAGCATCCAGTTGTCGATGTCGTCGGCATCAGCGAAGAGCTGGTGATAGCGAACGGCTGCGTCAAGTCGGTTCTTACGTAACGATACCAGATCAAGCAGCTGGTTCCACTGCGACAGGATGTCACGGAGACGATCCTGTCTCAACAATAATTTAGAAAAGTGTTAAAATTTAATTTATTGCATTTTTACATCCAATTAAATAACTGATTCCAATTCAATAGCATGTCACAAAGGCGGTCCTGTGCCACCATAATATAAAGAAGTCTTAATATTTAATTCATTCTTTACACCCAATAACTGATTTTTCTGTAACAGACTGTCAAAAAGGCGTTCCTGTACCAGCATAGTTAAAAAAAAAATCATTCATTATTTACATCTTATAACTGATTTTGTGACAGAATATCAGAATGTGATCCTGTGTCATAATAATTATAAACAATAGTAATTTTTGACTTACTTGTCACTTTTTACATCAAATAAAATAATGATAGATAAAAGGAATTAGTAACTATTATAGCAATGTTTTGTTTGATTATCTGATTACAAAATATATACTATACTTTTTATTATCACTAATTCATAGAATATTTTATTTTCATTTTAATGTAAAATAGTAATTTTGCAAATTACAAATTATGGTAATTTTGTTAGAATCGCGAGGGCAACTCCTTTTCCTCACACGCCTGGTATCTTGCTCAACATATACACAATAACGCAACACCGCTAGTGATTGTTAATTTACTGCCAGACACGGACTCAAAACCGTGCCCTTGTATTATTATAATTATCTAAATATATCTAAATTCAGTGTCATGTTGTTTGTCCACAATGAACTCCGAAACTACACAATCGATCTTCGTGAAAGTTGGCATCTATGCATAATTTAGTACTTCCAGCATTATTTATTTTTTTATTCATGGCCTCAATATTTTTTTAACTACAAATTAAATTACTATCAATGTTGATTATTGTTATTAATTGCAAGTTTCATCAGTTTCGAACAGATGGCGCATTAAATTAGTTTGTTAACAGAAAACAGACTGTTATAAGTATCTCAAAGATGGCACCCGCTTTAATTTTGAATTTCTTTTTCCACTCGTTTATGTTATGATGCAGTTGTCATTCGATTCAACATGTAATAACTGAGCTACAGCAATGGCTGGCCCGGTCAGTTGTATGTCAGTTGTATTATATAACCATTTTAATAGAGTGTGCATATTGAATCATCTTCGAGTTTGTGACTAAAATAAAAGGATTCTTCGCTGCAGCAGCGCTGAATACAGACGCTACATCAAGGCCATGTACAATCAGTGTTAATTCTATAATCCTTCTAGCTCAATCGATTGTATACTTTTTCTTCCTACAGTTAAACATACCCGCCTACCCTTGACCTTGCGGTACCTAATAATACTGTCCACATACTGTCTCTCTTTGTTAGACACCGCCAATAAATGAGGGTGAAGAAGTCAAATAATCTAACTTTTTGAGACGGAATCACCATCATTTCATGGTTCCTCGATACAGATGATATTTTCATCTCCAGCCGTCGTCGCTATTATGATTCACTCAATATTGAAACAAATTTTCTACATAGCTAATTCTGGAGGAACAATAAACATTTTTAGACAAATCAGCTTATATATACCTGTATCCTGTCAGCTCCAAAGTGTCCTTGAGAGATGAGTTCATCTCCGACCGCTGCTACTGACATGAGCTGTACCTCGTGGGCCAGCACGTCCGCCTCCAGAGCCTTGTGCTTGGATATCAGCAGGTACACTGACCAACGAAACATTATAACACATAAATAAAGTAACAGATTTGACTGAAATCACAGCAATTCCAATAAATATACCAATATCACCTATTTTATATCCTAAACGCATTTAACAAAATTTACAATATGGCCAAATGAAAAATTCAAGTAGAGTGAGTAATTAATATTTTATACATTCCTAACTAGTACCTGGGCGACTGAGCCTAGCTTGGTTCTTTAAAAAACATTTTTAAATTAAAATAAAATTAGGTTTGTCTTACGATACTTTTTTCTAAGAAAAAAAAGACATCACTTTTGCCGTCACTCGGATTCGAACTGGGATTAGACGGATTTTCGAAGCAGCCGATTTCCATCTGATCTATTTTTGTTTTGATAGCGGCGACGAAATTTACCTTCATATTCTAGTTAAATTTTTTCATTGCCTGAAAACTCGGTTAAAAAAGTTTTCTATGAATAAAATCTAGCTAGATCGATTTATCGTCCCTGAAACTACCTACATACTAAATTTCACGGAAGTAAATGACGCCGTTTTCGAGGTACTGAATATATACAAATATAAAAATATACAAGAATTGCTCGTTGTATATATAGGTATTAGATATATAGATAGATAGATTACACGTGGCTTCACTCGTATCAATGTGGGTTTGGTATATCAAGAACAGTCATTTTTTTATGATATATCAAAATCTTTGTTGTTCTATTATTGTGTACCGCTGACATGTATGCAAAATTTCAAGACAAACGGTCAAGTAGTTAAGACGTGAAAGTGTAGCAAACAGCAAACTCACTCTCAAATTAGTTTTATAATATAAGTAGTACCATTTTAAGTAATTATATATTATTATATTTAGTTTTTAAGTTTATTTATTAAAAACAATATACCAAATCTTTTACTCTACAATATTGGTATATATGCCATATAGGGTATGCCATATAGGGTATGCCATAGTCAAATATATTTATATGCCTCACCTGTAGTAAGGTCATGTCCAATATCGTCAACTGAGACGATCTGCTCTTTCTCTTTAATCCAGTTCTCTTCATCGGCCATGTCCCAGTAGAATTGCCACAATTTGCGGCTGTCTTCGAGACGCTTTCTGATAGAATAATCATTACTTCTTAATACACACGGTAATGGTTTTTTTCCTTTAATATAACACAAATACAAATTCACTGAGAGTTTAATTTTACAACAAGGGCGGGTATGAAATGCCCGTCTTCATGGTCATTAGATAAATCTAGCTATTTAATACAAATTTGTACAAGTACAAGTATCATTTACTAATGTTGTGACTCTTCGTTTTGATTAATTACCAAAATAATTTTACACATACGTTCATACATTTACATTAACAGTAACATTTTCGGTGTTATTAAAAAAAAAGTATTGAATACTCGCTTTAAAGAGGTTAGGTTTTAAATGCACTACTCGCTGAATGTTCGCCATAGTGCTCTTTTGTCTCGCTTTGGTTAAGTTAGACTTGCGAAAGAAGGATAACACAAGCTTAGCTGGGGCGAGCGCGGTGCCTTTAAAGTGCACCCTTGAAAATCTAACGCTAAACATATATATACGTATTCCAATAGCTGGACTTGAAACCCAAAATCTCTCTAAGCAATTCCTATACTTGCGTGTATTGACACGAAGTTTTGTCTACAGTCAAACTAAACCACAGACGCAGCATGATATCTAGACTTACGGTTTTTACATGCTTCAATTCAGAGGACATCATAATAATTTCGAGTTAATGGGAAGACTCAAGTGTGGGAATATGTAACCTTAATTATTTTATTTTTTATGTCATAAGAGGCAAACGAACAAGCGGGACCCCTGATGTTAAGTGATTACCGCCGTCCAGACACTAGCAACACTAGGGGAGTCACAAGTGCGTTGTCAGCCATGTTCGGGGAGCAAGGAGTGGGAAAAAGAGAGGTAGGAGGGAGGGGATGGAGAGGAGATGAGGGCAAGGGAAAGTGGGTCTCCAGAACCCTAACTGACCAAACGAAACACAACAGTGCAAGCACTATTACCTTGCGTTGATGTTTCTGTGTGTCGGGTGGTACTACCCCGAGCGAACCGTCCCATTCATAGTGATACCAGTTATATCTTCAACATGACTCTACCACCTACAACTACCTGCGACTTTATCTGAATGATTTTCGACATTAAATTTAACGTGGTAAGTAGTAGAAGCTTCGTAACGCAGATATGAAAGTAGCATAAGGCTAGGGATGATCGATGATGTCTTAAACGTCATGTAACGTAAGACGGGATGTCTTAAATCATCGATGTTTTTGCTAACAATTAAAACTGTCTGTAAAAAAAACTAACTTTATCGAGTGTTTCTGGTACAGGAGTTGGCCAGCGATGAAAAAAAGGTCATTCAAAGAAATGACTATTCATACGGCTAACTTCGAGTTACATTTTTGACATTTATTTAGTCTGCAGCTAGTACATGCAACGTTAAATGACCCTAAAAAATATGTTGACAATTTGGTATTTTATTCTCAAAACATCGATGTTATAGAAATCAAAACATCGATATGTCGATGATTATCGGTCATCCCTACATTAGGCTTTATCCAATATTTCTTTTATGTAAGCTATAAATAATTAAAACTAAAAGAAAATAAATATAACCTGCGTTCGACTGCAAGGTGCACCAGCTCCGCATAAGCATTCTCGAGCTGGTGGATTCGGTCCACTGTAACAGCTGGATCACAAGGCCTGTATCCACCTTCCTCTTGTTCCAGGAATCGCTGGGACTGTCCGACCACCACCTGTTCAATACAACATAGCCTTATAAATGTTGGAGAAGGGACAACGATTGTGCAGTAGGATGTATTTATATAAATAAAATATTAGAGGCATCTGCCGTTGCCTACAGAATAACACTGAAACTACTGAATTTCCACCAATTTTCTTGTTTGTTTTAATTCTTAACCCGTGAATATATATTATTGTCATTTTTTTACATTCCAGTTTCACTTCATTTTATTCAAAAACCTGATTGTGTATGTGTATCCGAAACCACGCTAATAAATATGAAAAAAAAAAAACAATTGCTTTTCTGTGTTTCATTCATAAGTAATATACCTATACTAATAAAGAATGTAAATATTTGGGATCTATTTTTTAAACGACTATTTTATTTCAAGCAAAATTTTGCTATATATATATATATATATATGTGAAAAGTCCTAAGTTTGAGAGGATATTCCACATAAAAAGTCATATCATTTTAATTGTTTAATAAAAACCTGTTGAAAATAAAAAAAAGACAAGTTATAATAGAGTTTCAGCTACAATAAAACTATTTTTACCTTGACTCTCTCTCCGAGGACATTGATGTCTGCTTCAACTAGAGCATGTTTCTGCAACAAATCCTCGACTCCCATCAGGTGTTTGCCGTAATCATCAGTCAGTAGACGCATCTTGATCTCTTCCATCGAATCCAGGATATATAACATTTCCTGTACAAAGAAATACAGAATTTAATATTCCCTCGATGTATCCCTTCCGTATCCCTTGAAGTTATGTATCAATTAGATATAGAGTTATGTAATCTTATATAACCAAAGTAAAGTGTCTGGAATAAATATCAAGATACTATTTCACTACCTATTTACCTAAAAATGGTATATATTTTTTTCATATAAAAGAAGTATTAATCTATATATAAATACGTGAAGCAACAAAATTGTACCCCTTTTTAACCTATTTCCCGTCATCGGGTGAACTTGAAATTTGGCATAGTTAAAGTTTATATGGAGGAGAAGTGCAGTAAGCTATTTATTTTATATAAAATGCCTTAGAAGTACATTAAATTAATTAAAATATGCACTAATCACCTTACTACGAATTTTACAGAACATATACATGTAAATAAAAAAGACATTTTGACAGCCGTCAATAATTACGAAGTTCAAAAGAGGTTGTGAAGGAGGTTACTATGCTCTACTGTATGTACTTTTTAACTCTTACGTTCCAATTACCATTTTTCATCCTACATTCAACAATGATATTATAGTATATAACTATTATGGTGAACTCACTTCAAACGATGATTTAATAAAAAAATGAGCCAAATAATACATTATATAATCAAAATAAGAATTTTGTTCATAAAAGTAATCCATGACTTAGACCTTTGCAGTTACAACGTTGCAATTCAACCACATGTAGCAACAAAAAGAATTTATTTTCAAAAGCTAATGGTAATATTAAAAACATATTTGTCTTGGACTCACCATTTGATTGTATTATGCATCCATTACTGTTCCAAACTATGATACTAAGCATATCACTATTTATTATAATGAACAGACTACATTTAATTCAATATCACCCTGAAATACGACCCACCCATGGTGTCGTGTAAAATTAATTGAAAATTGTGTCATGGGTTACGATATATTTCTTTATTTTCATAAAGTTATTTTTGCTTAAAATTTGAGATCTTTACCACGTGATTTTTGTTTCAAATTTATAATTAATTTCAATTTTCATTTACACTCAGATTTTTTTAAATGTTTATATAATTAAAGATCATGGCAAATAACTGAGTATCCATGATGAAAACCTTTGATTATAGAAGTATACCTTTTGATAAAAGAATCCTAATAAAGTTCAAACTTTAAAAAATCAAATAACTATGGTCGAATGTCGACCACTGGGCGCCCACTAGTATATAGAAACGTTCATAAATATTAATTAATTTACTTATGAAATTAATTTCAATTCGGAAATGACTATTCTTAATAAAGTCTTAATCCGTTGCATAATAGTGGGTCAGTTACGAGAAATTATAACTAAAATAAATTATACTTTGCTTCACCTTCTGACATATTTAGACCTACATTCATAGTTTTAAGAAATATATGTACTACACTCAGTAAAAGAATGTGTAGCTTACACAAAAACATTTTTCAAAACTAACCGTTTATATCTCTTAATTTTTTCAAAAAGTTTATATTTATATGTAGACTTTTTATAGTTACAGAGGTTGGGAAATTAACTAAGCTAAAATAATGGTAAGTACGAGGTATATAAATACCTGGAAGTTCTGTTGGAGGTGCAGAGACAGCTCGAGTCTTGCCCGTCGCGCTCGTAGCAGTTCCAACAGATACGCCCATAGCCTGAGTACATTGTCGCGTCGGGCACACACACGCTCTATATCGTGATATCTGTAATATATATTCATATTTTAATACATCTAAAACCACTATTAAATGACAATTAAATAACTTATAATTATTAAAATTTTTGTTTGTCTTTGTTCTTTGCAAGAACATGTTATGCGAAAGAATATTAACTTGAGGACTTGTATGTTTTTGAAATATCAAGGGATACTTATTTCATTATTAATTTTATCATACAGAGAAAAAAAATCTCTTACGGAAAAATTGAATAAATCTACATTTAAAAGTATACCAAAAACGTGTAAAATAATTTCATTCATTGCATATGTCCGAAGTTCTTTCAATAAACATAAAATTAAATATACTTTATACTAGCTGTCCACTTCGACTTCGTACAGTAACTAACAATTACTAACAAATAATATAAAACAAAATCTTCCTTTAACAGTTCAAAAAAATGACAACTAAACAACTTATGTCAACTCTATATCACTCATTCACTTCTCTATATGGATTTTTTTTACTCAAATTTATCATTTTCCCCATACGATTTTCTTTCATACAAACCTCGTCCTAACATTTACAAACAACAAAAAAGCATTAACCAAATAGCAGTACCCGCTCAGAAGTTATGCACTTACATACATTCGACAATTATTTTTTATTTATATAGAGAGACTAGGCTCTATGAAAATGTAATAGTATTGACGTTGATGAGTGCCTTATTAGGGTTTATATTCAATAAAGTATTTTTGAACTTAATTATTTTGATTATCATCGTATAAGTGAAAAACATGTCAAAATCTGTTTTGTTTTTTTCTGACAGAGCACACTGTATCTACATGCCATTTGCCGAATAGTGTATCGCTTACACAAGGCATCATAAAATTAAAAAGGAACAAGACAATCGTTTGTATGAAATTTTACATAGTGTGATGAGATTATGTGAAATTTAAAATGTTGTATCCAGAACTGAGAAACAGACAAGAAAGCAAGTTAATATACTAAAAATAAGTAACTAAATATAGTAGTAGAAATACTAAAGTAGTGCTAAATATAGCATTTTTATATACAAATTTCTTCTGTATGTATGTATGTCACTGAACTTCTCCTAAATAGCTTGCTCGATTTTAATGGAATTTTATGTGGCGCTACGGTTGACTTTTAGAATTTTTTTATCAAGGCAGGCCAACATCTGCCGGCACCGCTAATATAAGTATAAGGAATTTTCATATTTACTTCTCAGTTTGTAGTTCGGAGCAGACAGCAACTACAGCTTGCACCCGTTCCTCGTAAGCGAAGATATCGGTTTCTATGGCCTCGTGTTTCTTGGCAGCCGCCTCCACCGCCGCGAGGTCGAACCCGAAGTTGTCCTGACTCACCAGACGCTGGTTCTCCGACAGCCACGTCTCACGCATCTGTGCTTTGCGATTGAATCTATAACACAAATATATTAAACACATTAATACAAAATAATATAAACCAGTTCAATACGATTCTTAAGGTTTATTACTGAGAGAAAATTACATATATAAAAGGGAGCGTTCATAAAATATGTCATGCCAAATATAAATGTTCTATAGCCATTCCCATTCCTCTTCCTCACATTATGTCATATTTTCTGCGACCCCCATATCAATATTGTGTCACGATTGATAAACTCTCCCTCCATATGTATGAATATATATGTACGTAAATACTTATATGTGAAAAGCTAAAGGAAAAAACTGGCTAATTTCATTTATTTTCGAATTTATTTATTTCAAGTTTATGGCCACAAAAATACATATTTCATAATATGACTATCTAAAACAAGTATAAAACGCGTTGTCATTTTTTGTTGTATTTTTTCTTTAATACGAATGACTAGCTAAGTCTGTAACTTGTCCACGTCGTTTAATATTATTACTAGGCTTTCTTTTCAAAATCATTCATTCTAATATATTCAAGACCATCAAAAAAATGCTTTCAAACTTGAATGTGTCTTTCCTATTACTTAGCCAGTTTTTCTCTTTAGTCCTTGATATATATTTACAAATATGGAAAGAATGACTTATCTATATACCCATATATCTAAATATGAAAAGAATATGTAGAGAGAAAGTTGTGAAATTGTTTTATAAGCTGGGAATGTTACATACTGACACAATAAATGACAGCCCTCACTCCCTCTTTCACAAGTGCGAACGTATTTTGAGGCTATCAAAGCGATGCAAACAAAAGTTCATTTTTACCGTTGAAATCTAAACTTGAAAAATTTACGAATTTTGGTGGAATTTCGAGCATTAGACGAGTAAGTAATGTAGAGAGATAATAGTGAATGGTACCTGGCGGCGAGCTGTTCTAGTTTCTCCTGTCGGATGAGTTCCTCCCTGAGCGCGAGTTCTCGTTCGTGCTCCGCCTTCTCGAGTCGTTCCCAGGCGCGGTTGATGTCGTGGATCATGCGTCCTTCGCGCGGCGTGTACGGCTTCTGGTTGGCGGCGCGCATGCGCGACTGCAGCGTGAACAGCAACACCTCCAGGTTGCCCTTCTCCACGAACCTGGTCAGTTGTAACACAATCATTCAACCATTTCTATCACAATGCAACAGACATCCGACAAACATCTTAGACGCCAGTGTTGTACTATCGTATTTAACTGATCGGAGTCTAAATGAAAATACCCTTTTATTCAATGTAGGCCCGAAAAAGCACTTATGAACATAAAAAAATACCATCTATTCAGACAAACAACCCAGCAATCGAGAAGAACCAGCGACAAACTCGATTTGGTTTATCTTTTAATAATACATAACATTCTTTTTAATTATTACAATATAATAGATAGTTACAATTTTGGTCAATTTAATTTATCTTTTAATTGTACTTTTAATTACACAAGTGATCACCACCATTCATAGACACTAGCGACATCAGGGACGTCGCAAGTGCGTTGCCAGCCTGTATATGGGAGAAGGGGGAGGGGAAGGAAAGAGAAAGAAGGAAAGAGGAAGGGACGTGGGCCTCCGGCTCTCTCACTGACCGAACGAAACACAACAATGCAAGCACTGTTCTTTCACGACGATTATCTGTGAGAGGGGTGGTACTACCCCGGAGGAGCCGACCCATTCATGCTGAAACCAAAAATAGCTTCAGCGGGGCTCTACCACCTACAAACACAACATAACATACTTTTTAATTATCACAACATAACTGTTTACAGTTACATTCGTCTTCGGTTGATGCACAGAGAGAAGCGTTGCTTCAAGACATCACCTTCGTTCACACATTGATTCACCCACCCTATAATAGCTTTTATGTATTAAAACCTACTTGACATAACTACTTAAACTTACTATCAGGCAAATCGGTAATGTTCTTTGGGACTTTGTTATAAAATCCAACGCCATTACCTAAAAAAACCCCTGCTGGTCTTATGACCCTGAAACATGAAGTGACCAATTTGTTATATCAGCCTTTTACTGAATCTAAATTATCTTAGTTTCTGCAAAGTATCGCCTAAGAACCTCTATAGCCCGGATTTTTTTTTACAAAAGAGTAACTTCTATTCCGATAAATTACAAATCCATTTATACAATTCTGTTATGTATGTCTAATTTAGTAAATTAAATAACACAATAGAGAACTTACGTTCTATTACGAAATTGACGTAAACTTTACATTAAGAAGAAGACTTTACATTAAGAAATAATTGTGTACAACTAGGCAATACAAAACAGTTAAGTACATCCTCCTCTATTTCTGAACTGATTTTCCTTTTGTTTAGTTGATTTACACGAGCTCTATTTAGTGTTATCAACAAAAATGAGTGCGTGAAACAGTCACACGCGATTGAAATCAAACTTTTTAAATATTTTTAATTTTGTCAACAAATAGTTAATAAACAAATCAATCAAATTTAAGTTTATAAAAAAAAATTAAATATATTAAATTGAATAATAATAAAAATCATATAATAGAATCAACTATGTACAATTATACGGGCGCGCGACCGTGCTCCCGTCTGGTTTCAATGTAAGTAAGTAAAAAAATGAATCAAAGTTTCATTATCTGTAGTGCCAACTATCAGCGAATTCGGAACTTAAATAACACACGAAATATTATTAGCAACTCTTTGTTATAAAATATAGAAAAGTAGAACATATTATTATAATAAGTAACGAATCAAATTAATTATGATTTAATAGAAGTTTTCATTATGTTTAATTATTATGGATGGTAGAGAACCGTAACGCCATATTACCGTACCGGGCTTCCGTTACATTGTCGTTCAGTTACCTCCTAGTCGAGCCTAAAGAAGTTTTACTTCAAAAAATATTGGAAATAGTTCGTCTGAAGCTGAAATTTCAGACATTAATTAATTATGGTTCAATTTTGACCATCGCAGAACCATATGCATATGCGATTCTTTTTTAATTAATTCAATACTTACTTAGGCGGTTTCTCGACTGTGCGGTAGTTTGCGAATTGGATGAGCTGTTGACGAACTCCCTCCAATGAGTTCGCGAATGTTCTATCACCGAGAGCTTCAATCGTACGTTCTATCCATTGCAGTAGATCGCTAGAAATAAAAAAAAACGTTACTGTATAGATTCTACATATGCGTTTCATAAATATTTCAAAGATAGAAATTCGAATTGACTAACGAGCTGGTTAGGTCCTTAGTGAAATAATAATATACCATAACCTTTCCATCCGTGTGTTTCTTTGCATGTATGATACATAATCCACATTATTATTTATATCAGTTATAGTTCTGATATTTAATAAGGAGAGATATTAAAATGATACTTATTTATGGCAAAATAATAAACAACATAAAAAGTAACCAGTTTATTTACTTTAATAATTTATACATAACATTAATTTCCTCGTTGTGTTTTCCTTATTTAAAACAAAACAGAAACAGTATAGTGTATCTAAAAAATATTACTTCAGAATTGTTGACATTGTTCTGGCTATAATTATGAGTACTTCAGTTTACAAATATATGATTTTTTATATTACTTTTTATTTACCTTACTTCCGACAGATTTTATTAAGGTTTTTGTGCTAGTAAAATCTATATCGTGCGTGTATTAATCTCGATGGAAAGCTTCTAAACTATAAAAACAAATAATAAATAGTTTTGCTAAATTAAGTATGACCTAGCTAGCATAGAAAATTTCTCATAAATCACTAACATGTTTCATTAAACTATTGACTACTTTTTTTCTCTCAGTATGGTTTCCACTTATAGCGAATTTAAATTCTTACGAAAATTCTACATGATTTCCCACAACTGAACTTGAAGCTAAACCTAGAAAATTTTTTTTCGTGTATGGTTATTTGTTTCGTTCTTATTTCAATGCTGTCTTTCATTTCTTATCATTTCATGAAGAGTCTCATAAAGCAGAAGACATTTAATAAGTCGGCCATATGTTAAAATGTTTAGGAAATATTAGTATACACACTTTATTAGGTGGGTATCTATACGAGTGACTGGTTAGTCACTCGCAATATTAGCCTATACAGCCTATACAGGGTACTCGTACTCGATTCTCGTTCTAAATCAATTTTCAAAATAGGTTCTTAATATTTAATATAATTATCACAGAGAAATACAATAATTATATTCAATCCCATACACGCCATTGTTTGTAAACACGTGACACGTGGGTATATAAGGAACCAACTGACCTGGTGAGTGACTCGTATTCTTGCATCATTTTCTCATTCTCCATCGCGATGCCGACGACCTTGCCGATCCTCTTGCCTTGCACCGTCTCCTGCTTCATCTTACTGAAGTAGTGGTAGTATGTCACTACATAGGTGATGATTGATTTCTCATCGGGGTGATCCACAGCAATGTCTGCAAAAAATCATATATACTTGAAAATTATCATCGTATATCCTTCACTAACGTTAGTTATAATAGAACATTCTGTGAAAGAATGGTCATCATAAAACCATCACATGTTCGGCCCAATAAGGCTCTTTCGAAACCCATCTAAATATAAAATTCGAAATCAAGAGTACCTTAACGTTAAAACTACTACCGGTTCGGATATAAAATCCAGTCATCGAATTCGATCTGGTTTATCTTTTATAAAACATACATATATACATTGGTACTTTATTTTTTCCCGAGTAGGCCTCCCACGGCAGCGGCTCAAGCCTAGGTTCGATCCCTTGGTAGGGAGCCCTTGAGTGCGTTGCTTGCGCGATACGGTGACACACAAATATACATCACTGCTACAACACTACACGATCACCCCCACACACGTGCACGCTACACGCTTACACATGAAAGTGGAAGGGTTTATTTTTTCCCCTATCGAACTGAAAAACTCTCAAATTTTCCGATAATAAATATATGGAGGAGTTGTTGAGGCGTGTATGCTTGGTACACATATACGTTTCAACAACTCATACATGTATGAATAGTTAGCTAGGTTATCTAAGATAGGTCGCGATTTTGCATGCAACAGGCAACAGCCAAGCCGAGGTGTGCAGTGCACCCTTGAGCTGGTTGCCAAAATAAAATCGGCTGAGTGCCTTAAGCGCTCGCCTTAGTAGTCCGGTGAAGCTGTTAAGATTGCTGTGATTATTGCTGGGTCAATAGCGTAGTCATTTCGAAAAAAAAAAAAACCTTATTTTTGGCGGATGAACAAAAAGTGGTGTCATTTCCAGACGTCACCATCGTTTACATATTGATTCACGCTATAATAATAGCTTTTAGACATTAAAACCAAAAAAGAAATTATACATGATAACTTCTATGAAGATCGATTGAATAGTTTCGGAGTTCATGGACAAATATCAGGACACTGTATTTTAATATATTTACACTAGCGGGCCCTGCGGACGTTGTCCCACTCTGATAATCCAACCACAGCGTCACCACCGGATCCAATGTGAAACTAAATCATTTTTGGATCCACTGGAACACGCACACAAAATGTCATCAAAACCTGTCCAGCCGTTTAGAAAGAGTTTAGTAACATATACACGTACAGAAGAAATTTATCTATAAAGAAGAAGATACAGCAAATTACATCAATTTATAATACCTTCGGCATCTAGCAGTTTGGTGAGACCGAGTTTCTCCTCTGCTACATTGAAAGCATTGTTCAGATTGTGCAACGGGTTGCTCCTGTGTAGCTTCTCGAACTGGATCAGGTCGGGTCTGTGCTTGTGTATGATGGCGTTGAACGCTAAACCGTCACGCCACGATGTCGTGAAGTTACGTACGTTTACGTTATTATAACCGGCCGTTTTCATTTGACACCACAAGAGTAAGGCGTCTTTAGCAGATTTCGTTTCTTTATTGTCAGTTTCCTCGATAGTGATATCTTGGATCTGCGAAAAAAAAATAGAAATATAGCAACTTAGTTACATTTTTTATTTAATACGGCACTAACTAATCAAATACATTTGAAATGTTATATAATATGATAATCCAGTGAAGTTATAGTTATAGTATATACAAACGACTAAAACCGAGCTAATATCTCGAAGAATATATTCTTCTCCTGATCATGATAAATTGTCTATCTAAGCCAAAAAACATACCGCTTTTATAATCAAAATAGATTTAACTCGAAATATACGTTTTTCGAGTTTTCTCCACAAAGTTAATTAACATTTCGAGAAGAATACACCCAATTCAACAGCCACTTGAATACGATCAATATGGATATTTTTAACGAAAATCTATTATTTTATTTACTTTAATTCATTTAAAAAATTCATTAACTCAGATTTACGTCATTGTATTTTTAAATGTACATAGTACATGTACATAGTCTTCTCTGTGACATTGCGACTTATTCAATTTTATGCTAATTATTGTAACGCATTATGCCAATTCTTATGACAGTTATAATAAGGGGACTTTACGATACCTGGAAGCGCAGAATAATAGTCCAAATAAGCCCAAGATTGAGCCTTGGATTTCCATCGACGATATCGTGTGAGCCCATGTTTTCCAGGTGGACTCTTTGCTCGCGCAAAAACTGGAGCGCTTTGTCGACATTCTCGAGGCAGTGAATACGCATTTTGCCCTTTGTAGGGCGTGGCTGTGAACAAAATAGAATAAATGTAGCCTCAAGTTTGTAGTTTCACCCGGATAGCTACAATCTCTTTCTTTTTTTCTCGAAATCATTACACTATTGACATTGCAAGGTCTTAACAGTTTCATCGGACTACGCTAGCTACAATCCTCAACTTGAAAAACTATCGCTAAGCATCTATGACCATATTCCGGTAGATACACTTGAGAGTCACATCCTATCTAGTTTTGGCGTGTTCATCATTAAGGTTCCAAATATTAATATATACTTCCAGTCAATACTAATATCATGGAGCTCGAGATTAAGTTTCTTTTTAACGCGGTTTAATCTCAGGAACTACATGTAAATCTTGAGAATTTATTTCGACGTGTAATAGTCAGTTTATTGAGGAAGATTCTAAACTATTTAAATCTATGCTATTTACAGAACAGAATATGAATTTTACAAGCGTAATGAAGTGAAGCACAGTTTGCTAGTAAATTCTAAATTCTCTACTAAACAATATTATAGGTATAGCAAAAACCCTTAACGATATAGGGAGCATCAAAGTAGTTTTCTGAAGCCGCGTTTTATATTCAACAGGCACGCTTTATAATCCGACATATGAGAAAATAAGTAATTATAAATATTTATTAAACAGAATTTAAGCTGCGTGCACTAATTTCTGTTATTAAAATATACCATAACAACCGACTGACCATGAGCTAAATGCATACAGAAAACAATAACATTTCGCAGTTTAGCTTAATGATCACAAACTGTTGATTTATGAAAGAAAACATTCGTTTAATTTTGTTGCTCATAATTGCTAGTGCCTCGATAAATGTAGTTTTGATGCTAGATTTTTCCTTTATATAAAATATTACGCAGCAAATTAGGGGAAAACAATGAAAATATTGCCCAATCGATGATTTTTCACAAGAATTACAACTAATATATCTCTGCTTACCTCGACAGTTTTTAACCGTTATGGTATAAGTATGACATTATAATAATAGACTTTGAAGTAATTAAGTTGCAATTTTTTTTCTATGCTAAATATTTGTATTTATAATTAAAGTTAGTT